>CATIWF010078564.1:0-17635 GCA_949630135.1 Balakata baccata | reverse complement strand
CATGCTCTTAATCGAGTGGGATATAGGATGGTGAAAGGACGAATTGCACATATTGTTGTCTATTCAAAGGTTCATAGTCAAACCACTTACTTTCCGGTCAATTGGGGGTCATGATGTATTGCTAGATACCGCTCATGACTTTTTAAAATTATTTGATAATTTAAGTGGCCAACATAACCGAAAACCTAATGGATCACACGCATTGAATATGTAAAGAATGATTAAAATGGCTTTGGATGAGATCCAAAATATAAGAAAATTATTTTGAGTCGGCTTGTGATAAGATCACGGGAAAAATTGCTTGGGAGGGTTGACGGGCCCACTCACCTGGTAGGCTTGCCAATTAGCCTGCTAGGCCAGGCAAGCCTAGGCAGCGAACGCTAACGTCCTAATTCTCCTATTAATTGGTCAATTCACTATTCATGACTATTTTCTTTTATCTTCAACTTTGATCTAGTTTTCTTATTTTTATTTGGATCATAAAGACCCCAAAAGACAGAAAATAGAAAAAGAAAAATTTTTGGAGACAACAAGAAAATTAAAGAGTTTAATTTTCTTCTCATATAAATATACATCATTGCTAGCACTTTGAGGTATGTTCAAGTCATCTCTCAAGTGGTTTCATCCTCTCATGTTCGCATGGATATTGTTAGAGACAATCCAAGATTAGATTGTTGTGGTTTGCTACAACCCAACAAGGTGAAAAGTTGAAGAAAAATCAAAAAATTATAAAGGTATAAATTCTGAATTTTCCTTGGTTAAATTAGTTTTAATTGGCATATGTATAATCCTTTGATTTAGGTTTTGAAAATTTTATTTTTCGCTGCGTAATATGTATGTGATACATACTCAAAACCCATGAAACATTTGCTATGTGGACATTTGCATTTGCTAGCTAGCTTCATCATTTATAACATTTGCACATTTGTTAGGTCATAGGCCTTTTCTTTTGCATTTGAACATTTAATTGGGCCATAAGCCTTTTATTTTGTTTTACAATTCCATTTAGCTAGTCACAACATCTTTTAAGTCCATATGCATATGTATTTACAACAATCATTGCTCAACCATTGTATTTGTATCACATTTATATATTCTATCATCAATCTCTTCATGTAAGAACAAATAACACAATTATATAACCATATATTACGTCATTCATCACATTTTCATATCATATCTGTACCATAGCAATCATGTAATTCATATAACAATAAGACAAATCACATTGCATATAGCATACATCATTGATTTGCACTAAAAAAATTATTTGATAATTAAACTCACATCTTCTTTTGATATTGAACCTTTAACTTATTGTCTCTCACTTTGTTGAGGGTCTCCAATCTATTGTGAGTCTAATTGAATGTATACTTGGTCAACTGATAGCTAAATAAACTTAGTAAAACTTAAACAAGTTGATATATGCATAGTTTGGATCACTAACTAGGGTTTAGCATTAAAGTAATGTGACCTTTATAAGTTTATCAGCTCAAAACTTTTTCTATGCTAATTCAATTTATATGATTCGTATTTCTAATTAAATCTAACATGTAATACTATAACATATTAAAATTTCATAGCAATGGGAACATTGTATAATTTTGGTAAGATTTCTAATTGTGTTCTGTTTTTTGCCCTATTTCCTACTTTGATACACCAATTTTGGTCCTTCATATCTTACAACGTGTAAGGATTATTTTTGTAAAACTTTGTCCACTTATTTATGTCAAAATGGTTAATTTTTTGTGTTTTTGACTTTCATCCATTTTACCTCTAAGGTCCTCAAATTGTAGTTAAATATGGCTAGTCCATAATAGAATTAACATTCAGACCAAACTTGATTATGAAGGCTATATCTCATAAAATACATAATATATAAGGTTTTATTTTCACCCAAATTTAACTAAGACATAACCCTATAACTTTTATGTTTTGAGAATTTGCATATTCTATCTATAAGGAGCTCAAATAGGGCAAACAATTTACTGGACCTACATAGGGCACTAAGCAGGCAACTCAACTAAGGAACATACATGATTCCCTTCACCATAATTCAACATCCACCAAGTATCTAGTCATGAAATTTAGTATACAAGTAGATAAACTAGAGGTCTATAACTTTCATGTTTTGAGTTTTCTCAAATACGGAATCTATCATATTGAAAAGGAATCAAAACAACAGATGATTTAGTTAGGGTTCTTACCCGAACTAGTCTCAGTTAGATACCAATATCTGTTCATAGATACCAAATCTTATAAAACTATTTATATAGCCATAAACATAGGATATAAAGCTACAATTTTGATACTTGAACTTCATCGAAATCTATGTCTAACATGAAGAAAATAAGAGCCTAACTTTCTAGTACAAAAACAGAATTCCAAAATCCAACTACAACACTTGCATATAAAATATTACCATCTTCTATCCTTGATAAAAAAAAACTAGTAAGAAATAATAATAGATTACTTACTTGTGATCATATGGTCCGATTATGGTTGGAAATTTGAGAGAAAAATGAAGAAAGAATGAAAGAAGAATGAGAGGATTGTGATTGGAACAAGAGATAAGGAGGCAGCTCTTTAAGCAATTTTTTTCACATTTCTAATGTGTTTATTTAATTTATTTATTCTCTCTTTTTTTTAATTTTCTGATGTGTTTATTTAATTTATTTATTCATTTATTTATCATTATTATAATTGTTATTATTTCTTCTATATTTTTGCATGTATCTATTCAATACTAAAAATATTATTTAATCAAATAATCCAGTTTAATTAAATTAAATATGTCCAATTTTATTTATTTCAATTTAGTCATTTTATTTAATTTTATTTCTAATACTTTATCATCCATATTTAAATTATAGCTAGACATGAGCAACTTACTCCTATTGCAATAATCTGACACATAGCAAGTCTAACTCATGAGTATGTTCAAGTCAAAATCTATATGTATACTTGTGTTTTATGTGAATATCATATATAAAATGAATATGTTCAAAAAGAGTGCATGTGATAATATATGTAACGGTCAAAGATGTTACAAAAATGAGTAGATCTAAAGGAGAACCAGTAGATCTAAAAGGAAAATAATATAAAAATCACTAGCCAAGAACAGTGATGCCAATTTCAACAAATCTTCAACATCCACAAGTTGCTCTTCATGAATTACACTCCTACCAGCTAGAACCCACCAATTTCATAACTAAATTAGTGATATTGTGCAAATCTCTTCCACTGGAGAACCAGGTTAGTTCCTTTACTATTTGGTTCCTAATTTCCTTGAAGTCCGACTGTTGTTTGTTGGTTTAGAAAGGATATGGTTTGATACTTTAGTTGACAGCCACTTTATATACTAGATTTCAAATAAAGGTGGATGTGATCGTTACTTATCACCCTTACCCATTATGTAACGACGTCGTGGCATTTTTCTTGCAAAAAAAAAAAATCGTTGTTGCAATGGCAACAATAGGTTCTTTTTTTGTTAAATATTGGTCGTTATGTTACGTAATGGCCATTATTTAAAACCATGAATTAAACCTTAATTAGTATACAAAAATAATGTAATCATCGGAGTATCTACTATCGATAGATTTTTTGTCGAAGGAGAGCTTAACTCTCCCACTACGGTATTAGGTTACTTGTTTTAATTGGGTATTAGGCTTTATGAGCTCAATAGGCTTAGGCCAAGTAATTTCTTCTAAGATCCATTCTTTAGGAAGAGATATTTCTCTCCATTAGGTGCATATAGGTGTTACAACATTGGCTTTGGTGAGATCTATCTATAAAAGAAGAGTTTCATTTTTTTTACTATGGAATCTAGCGCTTGTGTCAAAAGCAAATATCATAGCTTTATAATGAATTTTAAAAATTAAAGCAACTAGAATATAACCTTCAAACATCTGACGATTATGCGTTTTGATTTGTAAAATTAGGGATTTTAAAATATTTCTATCATTTAAAGAAACAGAAAATTTTGGGTAACAATCAAAAGAAATTGGACCCATGCATAACTAGATTCAACAAAACTAATAAGGAATTTTATAATGAATTTTAAAAATTAAAGCAACTAGAATAGAACTTTTAAGCATCTGATAATTATGAGTTTTGATTTGTAAGACTATGAATTTTAAAATATTTCTATCATTTAAAGAAACGGGAAAATTTGGATAACAATCAAAAGAAATTGGACTCGTGCATAAACTAGATTCAACAAAACTTAATAAGAAATTTTCGAAGTTTGTAAATATGGCATCTCTAAGAATGGCAAGAATTTATGTATTTAAGTCTTCTTTAGTTAAAGTTTTAATAACTACTTAGACTAATCCTATATGAATATACTTATACTTTCTATCTATGTTTTTTTAAGGAATTTTGACCAAGCAAGTGGATGGTCTCAAAAGGTTTGGATAATTATGTCTCGTTCTTCAGTTTTGATAGAAAAACCAGTTATGAAAAGTTGGTATTTAGAAATTTTATAGATCTGATCTATATTTATTTCTTGGTATTTTCCAATTATCTATACCTTTTTCGAAATCTTCTATTATAATTTCTTCACTATTTACTATCTTCCTAGAATCATTGGAAGAGGTGGAAGCATAGTTAAAAGATGTAGTTCTACCGAAAACAGTATTCATAACTATAAAAATTTTACAAAGAAAATTAAGATCTCCCTACAATCCTAAGCAATATATATATAAGTCATCTCATGATTATGTTAACTAAGTTATAGATGATTAATTTATAAGTTCTAAATGATAAACCTCTTACTTCTAGATGATGACCATCTAAGTTTTAAATGATAAATATGTAAGTATATGGTGATGAACTTATAAATTCTAAATGATGAACCTTTAAGTTATCATGAAGTTTTAAATAATAAACCTATATGTATATGGTGATGAACCTATAAGTTATAATGATGAACCTATACATTCTAAATGATAAACAAGTAAGTTATAAATGATTGTATGTCCTAAATGATGAATCTATAAGTACATGGTAATAAAGCATTAAAAGATACATTAATAAAAATTGTATAAATTTATTAACCAAATTAAATAATAGAATATGCATTAAAATTTATTTTATTTCTATGATATTTTATTAGTGATTCAATTTATAAACAAAATTATGAATTGATTTTTGGCACCATTATTATTGTTGATATTACAAATGCAAGTATTGGATGTGAAAATGTCTTATATTGTATGAATAAAAATTAAATGTAGAGAGTCAAACTCACTCACTACTATAAATTTTAAAAATAGAGATTCTATTGGAGAATCTTTTTATGAAATGATTCTTTAAAATAAAAAAATATAGTTCAAATAAAGAGCATATTGGAAATGCTATAGCACTCATTTTCTCCTAAATTTAAGGCAAGTTAATTATTTCTTAATCGTAGTGAAATCACCTAGAGTGACAGTTAAAATGGAACTGAGAGAGTATACACTTTCTTGTTCTTTCTCTTTTTCAATAATTTTGAATCTTTCAATCCAAGAGTAATTTAGTCTTAATTACTTATTTTCTCATAAATTTAAGGTTAATTAATGATTTCTTAATTGTAGTGAAATCACAAAAAAATGAATGTTAAAATAAAACAGAGTAAGTAGTTGACTTAGGTACTTTTTGGTAACATTAAACTAGATTTTTGACTAATAATCCGTGTTTGGTAAAATAGCTTATTTTGAAAAAAAAAAAAAAAGGTTAGATTATAATCTTCAAAAGAATAAGCCAATAGAACTACAACATTTAAAAATAATCTTCTAGATTATGATGTTTCTTTCCCTCCATACCCTTACTTTTTTTTATCAAATAATAATAATAACAATAATATAATTATTAAATCATTAAATTATATATAATATAATTAGTGAACTATTTAATATGTATATATATATATATATAAAATAAAATATTATATGACAAATATGGACATATTTATTATATTGGAATGAAATATTTAATGTAATTTTTATGATATATATATATATATAACACAATTAAACTGAAATAAGTTAACTAGCTTTCTTTCTGTTATTACATTTTTCGGTTTATAAGATTGGAATATAGTTTCAACATTAATAGGGTCACTACAACAATTAGCGGAATAGGTGACGATTTTTTGGGCAACACTGTCCCAAAATATATATAATTAGCTACGTTTTTTGCAAAACGTCCCTAAAAAAACTAAAATTTTAGGCGCCTTTAGTGCGCGGGTTACAGAGCTAGAAAATTTGGGATGCTTTTTAGATTATAGGGGACAAATTTAAGGTGTCATAAGAGAATTAATCATTAAAGACATTTTGTTTCGGTCGCCAAAAGTAGGATTTAATTTGGGACATTTACGATTTCGTAGCTTTAGTTGCTTATATATTAAAATATTAGTTTTAACTTGTACCAAAAATCAGTTCGACCAATATTAGTTTTTTCTTGCAGCTTCTTAACTTGCGGAGCAAAAGTGGTGGATGATGTTAGTGTTTTTCCTCTTTTAAGATATGGCTGAAGGCTAGGGGGATTTGAGTTGATTGAACTTAAACAAGATGCATCCATAATGACATCTCTGCTAAATTACTACTAAATTGCCTTTAAATACTTGACTTTTCCAGCATCTGTGGTTATTATGATGTTGGTTTTGATTTCTGATTCATTTTGAATTGGCAAATCGATGTTTATCTTTGTATGTGCTTTTTTAGCTACCTTAGATCTTTTGTAGGATTCACCCACATTGAAATAATGCCGACTGGTGGTAATTGGTTTATTTAAATAATGATTGTATCTCTATTGCCTATCCATGTTACATAAAATTTTCTCTCCATTTCGGAAGAACAAATGGAAAATATGTGATTAAATTGACAAAAATAATAAGAAAATTTATAAGAATCAATTTGACTAATTATTTTTGTTCAATATTAGTTCACTTGTTTTGTTGCAACTTATCATTAAAAAAAGAAAATCACAATGAGGGCGTGTTTGTTTGTCAAAAATCAATTAACTATGATGGTGCTGCATAATTAGTTCTGCAGAAATAGTTCTGTTTGAGTTTGAAATGTGTCCTGTGTTTGTGAGTTTGTTGGTGAGCTGTTTTATGTGCTTGATGCTGTTGTTAGGTTTGGTTGCTTGATGGGGAGCCGTCTTGTTAGGTCCTATGTTTGCCAAATCTACTGCATGTGTAGGTAAGGGATTATGTAAATGCTAGCCGCAGTTTTCAGTTGGTTTGTCTGCTTCATGGTGTCATTTATTTCTTCATTTTGATTTGGTTTGATCCAATCATGTGTGCTGGTTTTTTCATCAGCTTCTAGGATGGTTTTAGGCCAACACTTTGTACCCCAAAATGTCAGTGCTGGTTGGTTTTATGTATAGTTTTGTGCATATTTGGTTATATGGAGACTGTATCCTCCAAAATGACAATATCTTATTGCTACAGATAGTGTATATTTGGTTATCTTCTCGAATTTTTTGTGTGTAAATTCTTGTTTTTGGGTTTTCATTAAATATAAAATCAACTAATTCTTATACTCAAGTTTCTCCTCAAATCAATAACAAAATATACTAATTTAGGTGTTTATATAATTTTTGAAAATTGTAGTGCTTAATTAAATGAATTTTTTAAAGATTCATAAATATATTAAATGATTAAGGTTAGGGTCCTCATTCTCCATCCAATGGTGTATATTAGTGTTATGTTAAGGGATAGCCTGTGAATATCTACCCAATAGAAATTTTAACAAATTTGAATAAATATATTAAATGATTCATGTGCTATTTTACAAATTTGAACAAATTTTAGTTAATTATATATTAATAGAACAAATTTTCACGTTTCACTTTTATTGTGATGAATGTTAAATATATTAATTTTGTATATATGAAATGAAATATAAAAAACAATAAGAAATTTTGGAAATTCAATAAATAAAATATAAAATGGCATAATATATATATATATATATTGTTGCTAAAGGATAAAAAATGTCACTAAAAACAATCTTATAGGACAAAAAATGTGTCCCCTATGAATCTATGTTCGTCGCCAAATCTATCTTAGTTGCATGTTTTATGACTTTTGACGACATAAAAAATGTAGCAAATAATATAAAAACGAGACGTTTAGAAAAACGACCCAAATCAATCACATTTAGCAACGTTATGTTTTGTCGCCTAAATTATTTCATAAGGGACGATTTAAGGTTTTTGGGACATTAACTTCAATAATTTTGCTACATTAAGTTCCCGTCGCAAATAAGGCAATTATAGAGGACATTTTACGTTTTTCGTCACCCTAGACAATTAGCGACATCCAATTAGAGATGTCAGGCGCGACGTATTTTTTCGTCCCAAATTATTTTTAGCGACGTTTCTTTATTTTTTGGGATGAATTTTTCTGTCGGCTATAGCTTTATTTCTTGTTGTGGGTGTAATCAAGCTGAATCGATACAATGACAAGTTAGAATTCAACTTGATTAAACAATTTCAAACTCGACTCAAACTCTCTTGAACTTTTATTTAGTTGTTCAAAACTTTATTTGAAAATTATTCGAGCTCAAACTCAATAAAACTTAAATTAAATAAAAAATTTAATAGATAGTGTACTCAATTCGACTCAATCGTGTTCGAATATATTTAAATATTATGGGTATAAAAGTAATTCAATAAATAACAAAAAAAATTCAAATGCTCGATTAAGTTCTTAAATCTTTCAAATTCGATATTGTGATATTCAAATTCGAGTCAAGAAACTACTCAAACTCGACTCAATTAATTTCGAATCGAATTTGAGTAGCACATAAGTAATTTGACTCGTTTTTGCTCTTATTCATGGCACATCCACAAATTAGAAATCAAAGTTCAAAAAAATTAATTTTCAGAAAAAAAATCAGCTTTTGTGTATAAATTTTTCTAATTCTCGAACTTTTGGATCAACACATTTAGCTTAGCTTACAAGAGCCCATTGACATCCAATGCATTTGGAATATTAAATATCAACATAAAAAACATTATTAGGTACACCGGATCTATAAATTAATTCAATCATACAATGACATGTATGTATTTAATTGTTTTATTTTTATCTTCAAATCAATCAATAAAAATAAAATAATTAAATACATAACATTGTATGATTGAATTGATATACAGATGACGTGATTGACTCGGCCAAGTGAGAATTTCTCCATCAACATATTACTACAGTAACTATCTCTTTCATCTTCTGCATGTGCTGCCGTTGACATATGTTGTTGACTAAGACCGCAACGGAGTCGTACTGGATGAAGGTGTAGACATCATTGAGCTAAAACCCAAATTTGATAGATTTTCATCTGAACCATTCATCATAGGTTGACTACTAATCTCATGATACCCATAGTTTTGCATCAAACTCTCTCCCATTATATTGTTATTGAAGTTGGCTTGCATGTACTGGGTTTCATTCAAAGACAGAACACTGCTATGGAATTGATTTTCTTGCAAGTTATGGAATTGATTTTCTTGAAAATCTTGTGCACTAGTTTCTTGGTTGTTGGGTTGAAAAGGGAGGAGAGAAGCAGCAAGATTGAGAAGATTTGGGTTGAAGATGGATTCAATTGCAAGAAAGCTTGAAAAATTATTAAGCTGAGATGAATTGTTGTTGTAGAGAGATGAGCTGAGAAATGAGTAGAGTTGAAGAAGATCAAGGCGTGGGTTATGGGTGACAGGGTCAATTCCCATCCTTAAAAGCTTCTTCTTTATGTGGGTATTCCAGTAGTTCTTGATCTCATTATCTGTTCTTCCTGGTAAGCGAGAAGCAATGGCAGACCATCTGAAACAAAGTGAACAGAAGAAAATTTTAGACACAAAAATGAATTATTTTTCAATTATTAATTAGTTCTTTGTCATAATTTTGACTTGCACAAGACCGAATATGCTATTGCTACAATTTGAATATCTGATTAGAAAAAAAAAGTCTATAAAGTAGAAAAAAAAAACATTAGTCTATAAAGTAGGTAAGTATTTTTAATATATATATATATGTGTGACATTTTACAAAATCATTTGAATCTAAAAACATTTCTTCAATATATTTCCAAAGCCACATACTTAACAAAATGTTACTTATTTAGATTACTATTATTTTCATCAATTGTTATGCATTATTATTACGTGTGAGGTTCTTATTATTATTGTTATTTTTCAATTATATATATATATATAGTATATATATAAATTTGTGCTGAATTTATATTTAGAATTCGAACTCAAATATCAAATTAAGCCCATCTTATTTCACATATTATATTATGACATCCTATTACTAGTTATTACGTTATCGGAAACTATTAATTACTAGTTATTTTGTTATATATGGGAATCTATCACTAGAAAATCATTAACAAAATTCTACATATTTTTGGAGGAAGAAATGAACTTACTTATTTCCTAAAACACTATGCAATTGTATGATGGCCTCTTCTTCCTCAAAAGAAAACTTCCCTCTTTTGATGTCAGGTCTTAAGTAATTAGTCCAGCGAAGCCGACAACTCTTTCCACATCTTCTTAACCCTGTTTAATAAAAACAAAACAAAACCCATAACAAGACCAGCAAATTAAGAACTAATACTTTCCATTATACCATGAAACATAAAAAGAACAAAAGAGAATGCATATGAAAAGCATAAGTACCAGCATTCTTAGGGAGGGTTCGCCAGCGGCCATGGCCATTTTTCTGAATATAAACAATCAACTTTTGATCTTCTTCAGCTGTCCATGGACCTTTCTTTAATCCGGTTTTGTCACAGCAATCTGATTTATCCATATTCTTCACAGCACATCAAGCTACGTGTGAAATTTAAGAAATTTAAGTTTGCAACACAAAGAGTGATCCTTTGTGGGTGACTATATATAGAGGAAAATTGGATGATGAAAAAAAAATGAAGAAAAGAAAAGAAAAAAAAAAAAGAGGGGGGGCGGAAGTCAATGGGATTTGGTGCCTATTTTTTAAGTACGGCATACGTGTCTTATTATAAAGGTTAAATTCAAATTCGCCCAAGAGTAACAGTCACTAACGATACCTAATTACTCAACTCCAGATTAATCATCAAAGCCCTTGGTTCATGGTGTGGCAGGAAACTATTGGCTGTTGTAGAGTTATAGCTGTAGCTATGTTTATGGAGGATTGGTGCTAGCTAGCTAGCTATTTTTACTCCCTAACAATGTTTTTTAAAATATTTTGAAGTGTATCTTTATCTAGCATTTTAGATGAATTATTTAGATTTTTCTATTTATTTTACTTTATTTCATACAAATTACCATTAATCAAAATAAATAAATAATTTTTAATAAAAAGAAAAGATAAATTATTTTCAAAAATATATACCAATAAAAAAAATAAAATATATATAGAAAGTAGATATGTATTAACTACGGTTAGAATAGAAAATAAAATTTGGACTCTCTATATATAGACTTCATTTGGTAAAACTAACTTATGATCTAGTTGCGAACTGATAATTTATTAATTATAATTTATTAATTACAAATCTAGTAGCTGATAATCTATTTGATTGAATTGAAAATATTTAGTAAAACTAGCTAAAAATAAAAAAAAAATGATATAAAAGAATATAATAATAATTGAATCTAACATTGTATTTTAAAAATAGTAGAATTGTGGTCATTTATACTAGATATTCAAAAATTTTAATAATTAATTCTACATATTAATTGATGAAAGTTGGGTAGTCAAACTAAATAAAAGAACAAAATAATAAAAGACTTAAAATCTGTATTTTTTAGGTGAAAAATAAAAACAATGTTATTTTGGATTATTTTTGGATATTAGTAGAAGTAGCTTATTTTTTGGAAAATTATAATCTTGTTTTTTTTTAAATAATATATTTTACTTATATAGGTGAAAGAAATTTAAAATTCTGGTCAAACTGCATTATATTTACCAAACAATATCATAAAAAGCCAAATTCATTATATTTTCTAAATTTTAAATATAAAGATATTGAGGACAGACTATTTAAAATAAAGAGTATAAAAATGATCGGAGATAATTTTAGTATCCTCGGTTTTTTTTTTAAATTTATTAAGAGGTTCCATAGTCCAAAACCATATAATAGGAATAATTATACTTTTATATATATTATAAATATATTAAATTTAAGTTTGCAACACAAAGAGTGATCCTTTGTGGGTGACTATATATAGAGGAAAATTGGATGATGAAAAAAAAAAATGAAGAAAAGAAAAGAAAAGAAAAAAAAAAGGAGGGGGGGGCGGAAGTCAATGGGATTTGGTGCCTATTTTGAAAGTACGGCATACATGTCTTATTATCAAGGTTAAATTCAAATTCGCCCAAGTGTAACAGTCACTAACGATACCTAATTACTCAACTCCAGATTAATCATCAAAGCCCCTGGTTCATGGTGTGGCAGGAAACTATTGGCTGTTGTAGAGTTATAGCTGTAGCTATGTTTATGGAGGATTGGTGCTAGCTAGCTATTTTTACTCCCTAACCATGTTTTTTAAAATATTTTAAAGTGTATCTTTATCTAGCATTTTAGATGGATTATTTAGATTTTTCTATTTATTTTACTTTATTTCATACAAATTAATATTTATCAAAATAAAAAATAATTTTTAATAAAGAGGAAAGATGAATTATTTTCAAAAAAATATACCAATAAAAAAAATAAAACATATATAGAAAATGGATATGTATTAACTACAATTAGAATAGAAAGTAAAATTTAGACTCTGACTTCATTTGATAAAACTAACTGATAATCTAGTTGCCAACTGATAATTTATTAACTACAAATCTAGTAGCTGATAATCTATTTCATTGAATTGAAAGTATTTAGTAAAACTAGCTAAAAATATAAAATGATATAAAAGAATATAATAATAATAATTGAATCTAACGTTGTATTTTAAAAATATTAGAATTGTGGTCATTTATACTAGATATTCAAAAATCTTAATAATTAATTGTACACATTAATTAATGAAAGTTTGATAGCCAAACTAAATAAAAGAGCAAAATAAGAAAAGACTTAAAATCTGTATTTTTTAGGTGAAAAATAAAAATAATGTTATTTTGGATTATTTTTGGATATTAGTAGAAGTAGTTTATTTTTTAGAAAATTATAATCTATTTTTAAAAAAAAATAATATATTTTACTTATATAGGTAAAAGAAATTTAAAATTCTGGTCAAACTATATTATATTTACCAAACAATATCATAAAAAGCCAAATTCATTATATTTTCTAAATTTTAAATATAAAGATATTGAGTACAGACTATATAAAATAAAGAGTATAAAAATGATCGGAGATAATTTTAGTATCCTCGGTTTTTTTTTTAAAATTTATTAAGAGGTTCCATAGTCCAAAACCATATAATATGAATAATTATACTTTTATATATATTATAAATATATTAAACTTTTATTAATATTAATAGTCGGTGACTGAATGACTTGAATTCCAGAAATTCCATAATTTTTATAGGTGAGAATTCAAATTAAGGTATTCCTTAATTGACTTCATGAAGGTTAATTAAGCATGGTATTGTGTCTCATATTTTACAACAGTAATAGGAAATTTTAATCATAGAAATTGTTTATCTGTCGTCCACCGGCATTAATGGGTTACTCAAACTTTTTGGCTACGTAGCAGCTGTCAGTGCCACGTATCATGCTTATGCGTTGTTTTCGGTTACAGTGAGATTCAGAACATCCATGCTCCAAGCCAACTTAATTTAAAGAAAAATTACTACGAGATTTAAAATAATATATTAATATTTTTAAAAATTCAAAAATTATACCATTTATTTTTTTATTTTATTTTTATTAAATTATATAATTTTTGTGTTAAATTTTAAACTGTTAGCCAAAAAAATATTTTTTTTATTCATAAATACAATATAATATTTCAAATTTTAAGAAAGTACTGATAAAATAGTAAAAATTTCATAAAAATTTCATAAAGTAAATAGTAATTTTTTATTATTTTATTATAATTTAATATATTTTTAATAAAAAAATCTAACAGAAAGATATTGATTATTCTAAATTATAAATTTACAAGTGTACGAGTTAATCATAGAGTAGCAAGTTACTTCGAATGTCATCTCTCAAGGAACTATTAGCTTAATTCTTAATTACTATTAACCGTCAATTAACACAAATAGATGTTCCTAAACATTATAATCTCGATTTTTACAAGTTTACAGTTTAATTAAATAAATAAAAGCAATATAATAAATAAAAGCAAATAAAATTGAATGAATAACTAATGAGACTAACTTAGGTATTTAATTAGCATATTTAGTTTGAAATCACTTTCTCAACTCTATTAAACACAATGAAATCAAATTCTAATGTCTCTCGCCTTAATTCATTAATTACCTAAGCAAATAGCCTAATTAACACTCTATTCAATTTTTAGGCTAAGTTAAATTAAGACTATCATCTAATAATAAAATCTTAAGATATTCAATGGCAATGTCCAATCATTCCAAGAATCGAGGAAGCACTATTGATATCGGAAGAAATCAAAATTCATTAACTATGAGAAAATTCATACATCTTAAATAGCACTAAATACCTAACAAAAAGTATAGTCAAGCATAACCATAACTATAATCAAATTAATTGCAAAACCAAAGCTAAACATGTTTTTGGTAGAAAAATAAAAACCAAAAGAAGCTAAAATCCTCTAAAATTGCAAGCTTGAATTCTCCACTTGAAGTTCTTCACTATTTAAAGCTCAAATCCTTGCAATTTCTAATGGTGAAAAAGTCTCCATAAGTTCTCTTCAGCCACCAACGTTTCAAAAATTTGTAGAGAAATGTGTAGGAAAAAGAAGATAAAGAAAAAAAAAACTCTAGATTCAAAGAAAACATTATATACTTCTAAAAAATCCTAATTGAAAACAAACTCCACATTATAATTTTTCCACTTTACAAACCCTAAAAAATAAGCCATTAACCAATTAGAATCATATCTTAAGATTCAGGCCTCCACTTAGTTAAAATAAGTCTTCAATCACACATGAAATTCTATAGGTTTGACCCTCGTAGCCCATGCGCCAGATAGCACCACTAAAAGGTTTGAAAATGATCTCGTGCAAGTATTGATTCACTACTTGCAAGCGATGTTGGAACTTCATCACTGCTTGCAATGGCTAATTTTACAGCACTAGCGTTAGATACTAGCTTGTTGAATGGCCCTTTCCATGATAAAAACACCGCTCAAGCGGTAAATAGCTACTCTCTTCTCTATTTCTCCATCAAAATACCAAATTCAAGCATAATTTATTCAAATTTCATTTCAACACCTGCAAATATCAAACACATACTAAGTACACAAATATAACAATAAATCTATACTAAAAACATAAAATTCAAACGCATTAACACACATAAAACTAAACACATAAGATGTATTGATAGAATATAATAAAATAAAAATGACAAATCATATAATTTTTAAACCTTAGAAATGTACTAATATATTATGTAAAACTTTATAGTCATTTTTTAGTAATTTAACTATTTCCATTTTCTGATTAGCTCTCTAATTTTTGACAAAATTTTGTTTTATATTACTTATGAAAGTCTTTTTTTTTTTCAAAAAAAAAACGCAATTTTGGACTATTGCCTCAACATATATATATATATATTTGAACTGCTACTTGTTCTGTCTATTCTTATATAGTATTTTGTCTGTCTAAAATGAAGTATTAATATTTTCCAATCAATAAATTCGATCAATCTGCAGTTAAGTACTAAAGCGGTACCAATAAATTAGATTATGTTGCAATATGTATAAATTTTTTTGAGTACATAAGAATTCATTTCAAAAACGATATAACCATAATTGTAGACAATTTACATTAATTTTCTTGATAAATAAATGAGTGTATACCATAATTAAATATGGTCTAATTAAAATTTTTTTCTTGAATAGGTTGGAGACTTTCATTTTCTTAACTTGTATGTTTTCCTGGATAATTAATTGTTCCCGGATAATTAATTGCTCTTTTGAATTATAGTTATCTTCAGTTTATATATTAATAGGCCGAAACTAATTATATTTGTACCGGATAGGATTCCAAATGGCAGTAAAACACTTATATAAAAGTATTAAGGTAACTACATTTTCAGGATTCGAATTCGAAACCTCTGATTAAGTTAGAAGAGTTTCGTACCAATTTATCTACACCATCTTAGATCGGATAATTAATTATTTAATTAATTGCTGTACCTTTTTTTCTTAACTATTTATCACCCACAGCATTTAATGAATAAAAGGAAATTGAAGTAGTCTAAATTGAATAACTTTCACATAATTAATTTTTTTTTAAATAACTTTCACTTAATTAATGATCACCTATGTTCTACATGTCTAATCTCTCTCGTATGTACAAGTTCATTTATAAACTCTTTTTTTTTTTTTTTTGCAAATACTGTTTCTCTCTAAAGTATTTTTCAAAATTAGAAAAAAATATTTTTTTGAAAAAACAAGTGTTTTTTTTCAAATACAGTACTAAATAAGTGTTAAGAGCCCAAAATATATAGATATTCTCATCCATTTTACGGTTTGAAACAATTTTATTTAGAGTTTAGTTACAGTTAAAATTCTTCATTCCCTTCTAAAAATGTATTTAGTGAGATTCAAATCTAAAAATTTTTTTCGAACATACTCAATTTGTATTATCTACTTAGCCAGAACCCTTGAGTTAATTAAATTCCTTTGAAGTTTTCTGTTCACATAATATCATATTGCAATATATTGTATGTCACACCTGCGATATAGACCCTGACCGTATACGCGTATTACTATTGTTTGTACTGCAGTACGAAGGCGTACCGACCAGAGTCTAAATACGGACATATGAGCGTGAAAAATTTAATTTAATATGATAATATGATGCTTAATATGAATATTGAGATGATTTAATGAAACGTTGCAATTTCGTGTCATACACGTAAATCAAGGCAATGGACTGGGCCAGGAATACAGTGTTTTTGTCCAGCGGTAAGAATTTGAGTTAAGCATACCATAATGGGGAGAATAATATTTTAAGGCCATAGGTGAAGTTATATGGAGATATTTGGAGGTTAAGAGCTCCGATTTATATAAATAATGTTCTCGGTGTAGATTTATAGTCTGATATTCCGATTGAAAGTTAGAGATATGCGTTTACTATCGCAATGATGCCAAAGTGATCACAATTGAATTCTAAGATTTTTAAAGCTGATAATTTAGAAATCGGACTTCAGATGAATTTTTACGGGCATGATTTAGAAAAAGGACTAAACTGTAAAAATGAAATTTTTACACTGGTAGTCGTTTTGCAAAATCGGAAAGACCATTCCGAAGAGAAATTTTTTTTGAGAATATTGGTATGTCCAATTTGAGGAGATAAGGTCATTTGAGATATGAAATTTAAGAATATAAATTTTCTCATGTACTAAATTGAAAAGTTTAGAAAGTTGGTGGAAAAAGTCAAAAGTCAAAGTTTATTTTGGATTAATTTGGATAAAATCCAAATTATCTTTTTGGTTAATTTTAATTGACCAATAGGAGCAAGAATTAAGCTCAATTAAGATTAATTAAGCTCTAATCAAC
>CATIWF010078545.1:0-19809 GCA_949630135.1 Balakata baccata | reverse complement strand
TTTTTATATAAAAAATGATAATGATATATACATATTTGATTAAATTATCATATATATTTATATAAATATATTTATTTTAAAATATAAATTTATTGATTAACAATAAAATAATATAATTTAGATTTTTAAATTATTTCAACTTAAATTATATATAAATTCCATTTATTTAAAATAACTACACTTTTAATATTATCATTATTAAAAAATAATATTATTAAAATTATAAATTTTTTTGTAATGGCTTCTAACATCAATTAAGAATCTATTAAAAATTTTAAATAATTTATTATAATTTATATTTAGTTAAGTAGACTTGATTTTTTCATAGAAATAAAATTTTTATTTTTTAAGGGAAAAGGAAAATAGGCATGGACAAAGCCATATATGAGGAAGGGGGCATTGGCCTCCTGAAATTTAAAATTATTTTTGTAGAAAGTACATTATTTACTCTATATATTATAAGATAGACATATTTACTCTTCTATTTTATTTTAGACCTTTATATTTTTCCAATGTATCAAATAATATTCGTACGCTTTTTTATAAGATAGATTAATTAAATCAAGTTTCATATCATTTTTTTAGAGCTTTTATTTATTTTTTCTTATTTATGATAGTTGGTATTTGGGAAACAATAAAATTTACCTTTTTTTATGATTTATTCAAAATTTGGAAATTTTTACTTAGATTTCATTATTTAATATATACATTTTTTTTTTATTTGTTAAGTTATTGATTATGTTATTTTTTTAATATTATTTTGAAAATTTTTATTCATATTATTAAGAATGTACTTTATGCATATAGTAATAACATTTACTAAAAAAATCATTAGTTATATATATATATATATATATATATATATATATATATTACTCAAATTATTAAATGTATAGAAAAAACATATGCAAAATATATAATATTTATATTTTATGTATATATAATATTTTATCATATATACATTATATTTTATGTATATATAATGTATATATATTTTTTATATATATACATATAATATTTTATTGTATCTTATTTATATCATTTACTTATATCAATATATTATCTTATTTATATCATTCACTTGTATCAATATATTCCTTACTTATATATATTAAATATGTTTTACATATATTTATTTTTATTATAATTGTTTTGTATATTTAATAAACATATATACATCGTATATAGCTTACTTACACTAAATATACTTTTTACATATTTGTATCTTATTCATATCATTTACCTATACCAATAAATTCCTTACGTATGTACAGTAAACATACTTTTCATATATTTTTATTTTTTAAAACATATATATCATATAAAACTCACTCATACTAAATATATTTTTTATATACTTTTAGCTGTATATTTAATAATTTTGAATTAAATATATGAATAATTTTGAATAAAATATATTATAAAATAAATAGTATAAATACAATTGAATATACTTGTCACTGTATAACTTTTACAAGAAAGAATTTAGTTTATGTATTATTCATAATTTCTAATTAGATCAATATTTTTTTAATATTAAAATAATTTATTATTAATTATTGAGTGTGAATTTTTCTTTAATTGAAATATAAAGATAAAAATTTGAATGACTGATGAAAAAAAGAGAATAGAGAAAAAAGAAAAATAAGGAAAATATTACAACTAATGTTGAAATTTAATCTTTTCCCTCATGAGATTCTAATTTTAAGGAAAAAATATCAAATAAAGATATGTTAAGCATATATTAAGAATTCTGAATTCTTTAAATCGTTTTTTTTTACTTTCTAAACTGTAATGAAAAAATGATATTACATATATAAAAAGTATTATATGTGTCAATTTCCCAAAAAATTTTAGAATATAGAAGTAAATTTGACATTTTTTTTGCAAAACTCTAAATTATCATCTTATTTTGAGCAATCTTCTATATTTTTCTACTTTTTCCTTATTTTTTATTCCTTTAATATTCTTTTTTCATCAAATCTCATGAAAAAAAATCTATAATTAAGAGTTTTAAAATAAATTTTTTATATTTACCCTTTGTAAATTTTTTATAGGATTTATTTTAATATATTTAATTATCAATACTTGGGGAATAATAATAGAATGAACATTATTTATTTCAATTTCTTTCTTATTTCCATAATTATTTATTATTTATTATGTGAAGAGTCACAGTTATTAATAATGTGATTATAGTTAATTTGTAATTGTTGCTTTTGTTCATAATTTCTAAATATTTTTTGTTTTTCTTAGGTAATGAATAATATTATAAATAATATCACCTATTGTAGAATTATTATTCTTATCTGTCAATGCACTTACAATTGTTCAAAAATCATAATATTGATTTTATTAACATTGTTACTAATTTATAATTTTTATTTTAGAGTATATGTATGTTATTTTATTTTTATACTTTTCTAATTGACCCTCTGACCAAAATTTCTAGCTCCGTCACTGGGAGTGGATGATTCCCATTGATTAAAAAATCACATTTTCATTCTCATTAATTTTTTCCGTAACTAAATATTAACAATAAAAATTACTCATTCATATTCTCATTTCTGTCTTTTTTTTTTTATGACCAAACACCCCTAAGGAATAACACATATATAGCTCTTCCTAATTGTCATGTTTTCACATGTATTTTACCTTCTAAAATTTTTTTTATCTACTTATTTTGATTCATCGTTATCACCTATTAATTTTGCAAAATATTGCATTAATTAAAATTGGAATATACATAAATATAAGAGACAATTTAAAACAAAAATTAATCAATGAAATAAAATAATAAAAATGGACAACACGATAAATGGTTGGATATATTTTTTGGATTTTATAGTTAATAGTACGAACTTTAATTATCACCATTGTCAATTTAAATACTATTCCTTTAATTAAGACTGGAATGTATGTACATGGCTGCCCATATAACCTAATTCTTTAAATTTATCCATTTTTTTATAAAAAGAAATTAAAACTTTCAATATGTGAAATCACTCATTCAAATTTACAGTGAACAAATATTCAAAAATCCAAAATTAAAAATCCATAGAATGTTCAAAGTTAATTAATTTCACTTCCAAGTTTCCAATTCATGGTAAAAAGAGAAATAAACTATATATTTAGTTAATGGGATTATTAACATATTTTTTTAATAGAATTACTCAAATTTAGCTCTCATTGGCAACCCAAAATAGACTCATTCTCCTAAAATGCATCTTTAATTAATTTTGACTGAAGACCTATAACTAGTGAACACTTGCTTAGATTTTATTTTTCCCCTTTGGTTGACTCAGTCCGTGGCTTTTTTTTTTTTTAATTATTTTAAATTTTAGATTAGTGGCTGAGAGTAGCGGAGTGCGGATTACCAAGTCAAAAGAGTAAAGCGTGAGATATTGTCCGAAATTAGGACCATAATTATACCAATTTAAAATAATTTTTTATTAGGTTATGATAATTTCTGTCTCTCATAACTGATTGATCATATGCGACTGAAATAAAAAGGCTAGACCGAAATTGGATTCCGGTGAAGTCCCTCTGATGTTTAAATCAGTAGGAGAATGAAAAAAAAAAGAAAAGATATCTAGAGAGATCAAAAGTTAACATGTCTTTTTGGGGTATTGTCTAGGGTTTTTATAACATTTTTTTTCGCCAAACATCTAATCCCCTTCTGGCACATTGTGGCTCAAGTCGAATCTATCAGGTCATGATTATGGCTTGCTGGTCACGTTAGTCATCAGGCACCGCACTTGAATTGCGTGCTCATTTAATGTTTCTTACATGTCATGTCAACACTCTACTTAATGCACTATGGCTGTGCGATCGCGCCATTGATGGTATCAGCAATTCGGGGGCATCCCCATCTGCTCTCATGTTTTCGTCCAGCTGGATGTGTTGCCTGTCGCAGATCATGAGATCGGTGAAATTTTGGGGTCATTCCAGGTTCAATGAGTTGTATAGGAGCTTAGATGTGGTTCCCGTTATGAATGCTCTAATTGCCACACTATGATCCAAATCTTCTACCGAGACTGCCTCTCTTATTGAAAAGCTTCACGTATTCCCTCAGCGTATCCTCCTTTTTTTTATGTACTTTCTTGAGATCCACCGAAACCTTGAGGATACGCATGCTGGTGACAAATCGCATATTAAAAAAGTTAGGTCAATTGCTCAAAAGAGTGTATGCAGTCCGGTTTGAGGCCTTGGTACCATTACTGAGCTAAGCCAACCAGTGTGGTGGGAAAAACTTTATAGAGTACCAAGTCTTGGTTTATGTATAAAGCCTTAATGGTGTGAAATTGAGAGACGTGGCTTAGGGATTCTCCACAATTGTCGTATGTGGGTAGGCGTGGCAACTTGATGTCTAGAAAAGGATTTTGCAATAAATGATCAGCCAGAGGTGAAATGTTCTGGAGACTATAATCGAAGTCTCCAGATGAAGGTTGAAATTCTTTCAGGAGATTTTTCACTGCATGATACATATCGGTTTTGGTGATGAATGTTTCTTGGGCA
Organism: Balakata baccata; assembly: GCA_949630135.1. Classification (NCBI taxonomy): domain Eukaryota; kingdom Viridiplantae; phylum Streptophyta; class Magnoliopsida; order Malpighiales; family Euphorbiaceae; genus Balakata; species Balakata baccata. Next base: position 15,291 of record CATIWF010078545.1, on the reverse strand, counting down.
ACAGGTGGAGTTTGGTGAGTAAGTGTATTGACAAAAGACCTTTTTCGGGTAGAGGTGGAAATTTCTTCATGCTCATCTAGAGGGTGTTGGGAAGAAGTTGGTGTTTAGTGTTTGAGTATGGCTATGTCCTGTTTCATTTCATTGATAGTAACTGTAAGCTATTGTAGAATGTGGGAAAGGTTAGGGGTAGGGTTGGGTACAGGTTCGGTAGTAACATGATTAAGGGTGGGACTCAAGTTGTAAGGAGACACAGGGGTGCCCCTAGAGTTGGTGATGGCAGATTGGAGAGTTCAATCCAAGGCCTTTGAACTCATTCCTCCTACGGGTGTTTTGTCAACCATAGTCCATGATCACCGCACCAAATGATAACCTCTGTCTCTCGTAGCTAATGGACCCTGCGCGACTAAAACAAAAAGACTAGACCAAAGTTGGATTCCAGTGAAGTCTTTTCGATGCTTAAGTTAGTAGGAGGATGAAAAGGAAAGGAAAGATAGCCAGAGAGATCAAAAGTTAGCCTGCCATTTTGGGGGTGTTGTCTGGGGTTTTTATAACCTTTTCCTTCTTCAAACGTCTAATCCCCTTCTGGTACATTATGGCTCAAGCAGGCTCTGTCAGGTCATAATTATGGCTTGCTGGCCATATTAGTTATCAGGCACCGTACTTGAGCTGCATGCTTATTTAATTCTTACCTGTCATGTCAACACCCTGGCCAATACACTATGGATGTATAGTATTTTTGTTTCCCCTAAGGACCTTCGAATCAAGGATCATATGGGTCAGCGTTGTTGTCTTGTGGGGCCTTGTCAGGATTAGGGGGGTCGTGGAATCCAAGGATACCGTTATGGTCTTTGTGGCACCTCCATCTAGTATAGATGGATCGTAATCGTGGGATCTGACTCAACGGATCGCGGGATCCTGGGATGGTAGTCTAGTAGGGTTCTCCTACTCGCGGATCGCGAGATCCTAGGACCTTGTCTGATCTTAGCAACTTCACTCGGATTGTATCAGGATCAGAGGATCGCAATATCCAAGGATACCGTTATGGTCTTTGTAGTGCCTCCATCTGGTATAGATGGATTATAACCGTGGGATCTGACTCAGCGGATTGCGAGATCTTAGGATGCTAGTCTAGTAGGGTTCTCCTATATCATCAGGTCATTGATTCCTATTTAATAGTGAACTAAATCTAAGCTATTGATTTTGGTATTTGAGGGAAATATCATATTTAAAGAATTCTATATAAATTGATCATCTCTTCACCTAATTAGGGTTGCAACATTACGCTATATTTTTTTTCTCAAAGTTATCTGCAGTATAAAGTTGAAGTTAAATGAGAGAAACTGATTTCAATCTCAATAGTCAATCAAAGGTTAGTGCTATTTAATTCTCTCTGTTAATATGATGAATTTCGTATAAGTGTTTTTGTTTTAATTTATATATAGTGAATTGTTTATTCAAGATCCCATTATGAAGATGATTTGATTATGTCTCCTTAAGATTTGTTACTTACATTGGTTCAAAAAAAAAAAGATTTGTTACTTACATGTTATATCAGAGCATAAATTTTGAATAAATAATTTGTTTCTTTATTAAGATTTATTATGCAAATATGAAGATGACGTTGGATGATATCCTGTAACAAAAGTTATACTTGTTTCTGCCTTTATGCTTTGGGCGATTGAAAGACTTGATGGGATATTGAATCTACCCTTATGTTTTTTGCCATATAAAAGAAACTTATGCCTTAAAGCTTTGGCTGTATGCTTATGTCATGAAGATTTTGCCTTTAAGTTTATTTGGTTGTATGATGAACTAATTAGCAGTTTTTGTTGTTTGATTAAATTAGTTCCATTGATTATTGCATTAATATTACTTAAGAGTTTAATGGTCGAACAATGTATTGATGAAGAATATTATTACACTTGTTTTCACATTAATAAGGATTAATTCCTTTAACATTATGGTGTCTTATTTTAAATCTTATAAATGTATAGTTATATGACTTTAAAGATAAAATTAATTTGTTAGTCACCAAAGTGGCCAAATTAATTTCAATATGTGGTCCTATAATTTATAGAAATTTTATAGAATGTTATTATTTTAAGTTATAAAATTTTATTAGTTGTTAGAAATTAAGGATTTACCCAAAGGTAAATCGATATTCTATAACTAATAAATTTAAAGTTGAAAATATAATATTTTCTTGTCAAATATATTATAAATATCCAAAGATACTATATACATTTGGTAAGGTTTATTTAATTACCTTATAAAGTTTGAATGACATTTTAATTATGATGATGATGTATGTATATACTGTTGTGTTTGCCCAGAGAAAACCTACAATATATATTTATGTATATGATTATCTAAATTTGTTAATTTAGTGAGCATTTATGTATTTGCAATCGTTTCTCTGCATTCACATACTTATGCTACTATTGCCATTAATGGTTTAAACTTCTCTAAATACTGTGAACAAGTCAATTTCTATTTAGGTGTTTTGGATCTCAACTCGGCACTATTAGAGGACAAGTCTACTGACATTGCTGGTATGAGCAATGAGATTGAGAAGTTGAAACATGAAGCATAAGACAGATCTAACAGATTATGTCTCAGTTTCATGCGAATAACAATTGCCAACAACATTAAGTCTACTTTTCTAAATAATGTAGAGGCTAAAGAATACTTTAAGCTTGTGGAAAAGTGTTTTCATTCCGCTGATAAGTCACTTGCAAGAACACTAATGGCTGAACTCACGACCATGAAGTATAATGGATCACGAAGTATATAACAACATGTTCTTAAAATGACAATATTGCAGCAAGACTTAAGCCCCTGGGTATGGCTGTGGAAGACTCCTATTTGGTACAATTATTTTGAACTCACTGCCTCTTGAGTATGCGTCTTTTCAAATTAATTATAACACTATTAAGAATAAGTAGGATGTTAATGAATTGGCCAATAAGCTTACTCAAGAGGAAACGAGACTAAAGGCACAAAGAGTTCATATGGTAAACCTAGTGGGTCAAGGAGCTGGTAAAGTCTTCAAACCAAAATCCAAGAAGTTTAAGAAAAAGGGACCTACTAAAGTAGCACAAGTCATTCATATTGATAAGAAAGAAAACAAGATAGATAAGTGTCTTTTCTATAAGAAGAAAGTACATTATCAGAAAGATTGCTTGAAACGTTGAGCTTAGTTCGAAAAGAAAGATAAATTTAATATTTTTATATGTTTCGAATCAAACTTATATAAATTTCCTTCTAATACTTAGTGGTTAGATTCTGGTGCCACTACTTATGCTTCCAATGTAATGCAAGGATTCTTTACAATCCATAGTATAAACCCAAATGAGAACTTCTTGTTCATAGGGAACCGAATGAAGGCCCCAATTGAAGGCATAGGGACTTATCATCTTGTTTTCAATACCGGACATCATTTGGATCTATTACAAACTCTCTTTGTACCTTCGCTTTCTAGAAATTTAGTTTTTATATTGAAACTTGATGTTAATGGGTTTAGTTTTAAGATTGGAAATGGATGTTTCAATTTATTTAATAGAGACAATTCCTTTATTGGTTCAGGAATTCTTATGGATGGTTTATATAAATTGAAACTTGATGTTAATTTCTTTGCTTCTCTTATGTGTGTTCATCAAAATATTGGAATTAATTGTAGTATGGCAAATGAAAACTCTACTTTCTTATGACATAAACGTTTGGGTCATATATCCCAAAAAAAATTATAAAGATTGATAAAGAATGAGATTCTACTGAATCTACATTTTACCGATTTTTATTTTTATGTGGAATGCATTAAGGGAAAGCAAACCAAACAAAATAAGAAAGGGGTCACAAGAAGTACTCAACTTCTTGAAATAATACACACTGATATATGTGAACCTTTTGACACTCCATTTTTTAGTGGAGAAAAATATTTTGTCACCTTTATAGATGATTTTTCATGTTATGGATATGTCTATTTGCTTAATGAAAAATCTCAAGCTATAAATGCACTTAAGGTGTAAGTCAAAAAAGTTGAAAAGCAACTAGATAGAAAAGGTGAAAATAATAAGGTTTGATAGAGGTGGTGAATATTATGGAAAGTATGATGAATAGGACAAAATCTATGTCCATTTGCAAAGTTCCTCGAAAGACATGGCATATGTGCACAGTATACTATGCTAGGCACACCTCAATAAAATGGTGTAGCAAAAAGGCGAATTGGAACATTAATGGATATAGTTAGGACTATGATGAGTAATTCCTCATCCAAATGTTTGTGGATGCATGCATTTAAAAATATAGTGTATTTACTGAATAGGATTCCTAGTAAGGCAGTTCTTAAAACTTTTTTTGAGTTATGGACTGGAAGGAAACATAGTTTCAGACACCTACATGTTTAGGGATGTCCAGCAGAAGCACGACTATATAATCCACATGAAAAGAAATTGGATTATCGAACTGTTAGTGGTTACCTAGAGAAATCCAAAAGGTATAGGATTTACTGTCCAAACCATAGTTCTATAATTATTAAGACAAGCAATGCCATATTTATTGAGAATGGTGAAGTTAATGAGAGTATCAATAAATAGATTGTGGATATTAATGAAATAAGAGTTAATGTTTCTACATCCACAATTATTCCAAATGTTGTTTTAGAACAACTAGAATAAAACAATGGTGAACAATATTTGAATGAAGAAGTATCCTATAAAGAACCTAACTTACTACTAATTGACAGAAATGAACCACGTGGAATAGCCTTAAATAAACCTATAAGCGTGAGAAGTCCTGCTATTTTGGATGATTATGTAGTTTTTTCAAATTTTGATTGTGGCATTGATGAAAATCCTGTTTCGTTTTCATAAGCCATTAACAGTGATAAGTCTGATAAATAGATTGATGCTATGAAAGAAGCATTAAAATCAATGGCTGAAAACAATGTCTGGGAACTTGTCAAATTGCTAGAAGGTTCTAAATGAGTTGAATGTAAATAGGTCTATAAGACTAAACGTGACTCGAGTGGCAATATCGAACGGTATAAAGTTAGATTTGTTGCTAAAGGTTATACTCAGAAAGATGGCATTGATTATAATGAGGCTTTTTTTCTAGTTTTAAAGAAAGATTCATTAAGAATAATTATGGCTTTAGTAGCTCAGTATGATTTAGAGTTACATCAAATGGATGTGAAAACAGTCTTTTTTTAATGGTGATTTAGATGAGGAAGTTTATATGGATCAATCTGAAAGTTTTTCCATAGAAAGAAAGAATCATATGGTGTGTAAACTTAAAAAATCAATATATGGACTTAAACAAACTTTCAGGCAATGGTATCTTAAGTTCAATAATACTATCATATCTTTCGATTCTAATAAAAATGCTGTTGATCGGTGCATTTATCGAAAAATCAATCGGAGTAAGTTCATATTTTTTGTTTTATATGTTGATGATATTCTACTTGCTGCGAATGATTTGGGCATCTTGTATGAGACTAAAGATTTTCTCTCTAAGAATTTTGAGATGAAAGATATGGAAAATGCATCATATGTGATTGGAATTTCAATATTTAGAAACAGATCACAAAGATTGTTGAGATTGTCTCAGAAAGGTTACATCGAAAAAGTTCTTGGAAGATTTAATATGAACAATTGTTCAGTAGATATTGTCCTAATATAGAAATGGGACAAATTTAGTCTTATGCAAATCCTAAGAATGATGTGGAACATAAATAAATGGAATATATTCCCTATTCTTCTATTATGAGTAATTTGATGTATTTGCAAACTTATACAAGACCTGATATCAACTTCGGAGTTGGAATACTGGGTCGATATCAAAGTAATTCCGGTATTGACTATTGGAAAGCTGTAAAGAAAGTGTTAAGATATCTTCAAGGAACTAAGAACTATATGCTAACATTTAGAAAATATGATTAGTTAGAAGTGATTAGATAGTCATATTCAAATTTTTTTGGAAGCATTGATAGTAGGAAGTCAACATTTGGCTATTTGTTCATTTTAGTAGAAAGGGCAATTTCATGAAAAAGTGTCAAGCAATATGTCATTGCAGTATCCACTATGAAAGCAGAGTTTGTAACTTGCTATGAAGCTACGATTCATGCATTAAGGCTGCAGAATTTTGTTTCAGGACTTGAAATTGTCAACACCATTACCAAGCCACTGAAAATTTATTGTGATAATTCTGCAGCAGTTTTCTTTCCCAAAATGACAGATATTCCAAAGGTGCTAAACATATGGAATTAAAGTATTTTGCTATCAAATAGGAGGTTTAGAAACATAGAGTGTGTATTGAACATATTAAAATGGATCTCATGATTACAGATCTTCTAACTAAAGGCTTACAACTAAAAACATTTAAAGGACATGTATATAGAATGAGTCTTAGTTGTATTGATGATTGATTATGATGCTGTTATGACACTCTTGAGCTTATCAATGTTTTATGTTTTTTATTTTATCAAATTTTCTTATTCCTTATAATTGTGACCGTCATAACTCTCAATATATGATTTATTATATTAAGGTTAATCATGGTAGAAAATGACATTAAGAGATTTATTTATGCGCGTCTAATGTTTACATGATTAAATATTAATATTATGAATTATCGGATCAAGTGGAAGAATGTGAGATATGGTATGAAATTATGACCATAATTATTCCAATTTAAAATAATTTCCTATTTGTTCACTAATTCCTATTTAATAGTGGACTAAATCTAAGCTATTGATTTTGGTATTTGATGGAAATATCATATTTAAAGACTTCTATATAAATTGTTTCTCTCTCCACCTAATTAGGGTTGCAACATTACGATATATTTTTCCATTAAAGTTGTATGCGGCATAAAGTTAAGTTTAAAGAAGAGAAATCGATTTCAATCTCAATAGTTAATTAAAGGCTAATGCTATTTAATTCTATTCTTCAATATAATGAATTTCACGTCAAATAAGTATTTATATTTTAATTTATATATAATGAATTGTTTATTCAAGATTTTATTATGAAGATGATTTGATTATATCTCGTTAAAATTTGCTACTTACAGAAAGTGTCAAAAGTCTAAAAAGGAAGTGCACCAATAAAATTCTAATATACCATATGAAAAATAAATATTAAAAAATAATATAAATTTATATATACTTATATATATTTTAGAAAAACTAAAAAAAACAAGTGTCCACTCTTAAATAAATAAGCATTTGAAGTTAAAGATGTGAACTGATGCCAGCATGATATTTTTAGGGCATCATTGCCTTACCCTTTTATAAAATAATTTAAAAAAAGTTATAGTGTATTTAAATATAACCATGAATCACTCCAGCCCTATTTTATATTACGTTTGAAAAAAAAATTTGAAAATTATGGACAATCAGATAAAAAGATATTTTTTAATTAAAAATAATTTAAAAAAAATAATCAGTTAATTAAATTAAAAATTTATAAAAAATGATTATATTTTATACTTTTTGATAAGTAGCAAATTGATTATATTTTTAAAAAGAAAAATTAGTTATAATTTAATATAAATAAAAAATGAATTTATGTTACTCGGCAAAAGAGAGTATTGTATTTTTATAGTTACGCAAATGATAACTCCGACAATTTGAAGCATATTAAAACGAATCACATTTGGACATATAAATCATCTTACCCACCCAAATATTCTTAATTAAATATAGAGGGAGGGGCAACTTTGTAAATTTGAAGGAAAGAGCTGAGATAGGGGAATATGTGGACTACATTCGCCATCATCATTGCAAATTATTTCTTTTCATAAATCATACTTTTTATTTTAAAAAATATCTTTGAATTAATTCTACGGGTGATATCAAAATTTGTTATATTAAAATTTTTAATAGTTACATATTGACATTCAAATTTTTATAAATATTATAATTCGGTATTCAATATTTTTATAGTAAAAATAACCACTAAAAGTCGTTTAAAAGTTAAAAAAAAAAAAGAAAAAAAACATATCATTTAAAACTCTTAAAAAGGCGTTTTTAGTAGTCATTTTTTTATAGAAATGATGATGTTGAAACTTATGTAACGTACCATACCACATAGATTTTTAGGCACTGAAAATTGAATTGAGGTACCAAATTATAATATTTCTAAAAATTATAGTACCAAATTGTAACAATTAAAAATTTTAGTACTAAATTGTAACAAATTAATAAATTAGTATAAATAGTAAATTTTTTTTACAAATCTGATAAATTTTTTATATTTTTACTATTTATTTCATACAAATTAATACTTATTAAAATAAAAAAAATAAATAATTTTTATTATAATAAAATAGAAAAATAACCCATCAATCAAAAGGTGGATTATATATAGAAAGTAAAGATAAATTAATTATTATTAGAATATATAGTAAAATTTAGTTCTATATATAGATATAGAGACTCAATATTCCCTATTCTAAAATTTAAAAAATTAAAAATTTATTAAAGATATTTTTTTAAAATAACTCTTTAAAATAAAAAATATGGCTTAATTTATTGGAGATGCCTATAAAATCCCTAATGTACACAAACTGCTACTGAGAAATAGTTATTGTTTGGTAAACAAAAATTATATTATAATCTAATTTGATCAAAAGTTTAATCTATTTTGACTAATAATTTTTGTTTAGTAAAATAGATTATTTGAAAAAACTATAATATAATCTTATTTAAAAAAAATAAGCTATTTCTATTAGTGTCAAAAAATAATCTAGTAAATTATCATAATTTTTTTTCTATTATACTCTTATTCTTTTTGCAAAATGACATTATTTTATCCCTCATCTAAAATATTCAGGTCTTCAATTTTCTTTTATTTTGCTCTCTTGTCTAGTTCAATTATCCAACTCTCCTCGACTACGGTATATAATTAGTAATTAAGGTTTTTGAATGTTAAAACTCATCAATTATAGTTATATATTATAATTAAGGTTTTTAGATGTCAGAACTCATCAATTATAGTTATATATTATTATGAAGGACTCCCTCATCTAAAATATTCAGGTCTTCAATTTTCTTTTATTTTGCTCTCTTGTTTAGGTCAATTATCCAACTCTCCTCGACTACGGTGTATAATTAATAATTAAGGTTTTTGAATGTTAAAACTCATCAATTATAGTTATATATTATAATTAAAGTTTTTAGATGTTAGAACTCATCAATTATAGTTATATATTATTATGAAGGACTATAATTCCACTATTTTAAAAATATAAATATTAAATTATTATTATTATTATTATTAACTTACTAAATACTTTTAATTCAATCAACTAAATTATTAGGTATTCCTAGATTATCTCCTAGTTTTATTTATAAAAAAAAAAAAGCCACATAATGCGTGCGTCTCAGCTTGCTATCATTCTATGGCAATTTTGTAATTTTCAGAGCGGCAAATCCTTTTTTCCCTTTCTTATTTTCCCTCATTTACTAATCAATATATATATGATAATTATTACATTATCTATTAATTTATAAGTTCTATTCTTTCAACTGTTAGATTAAAATTTACAATAAAAATGGTTGGTTAGAATAGTTAGAATGTATATTTTAGTAATTTTATGTTAACAACTGAGGACAATTATGTAATTAGACACTTTTAATGACAAAAATATCCCTAAATCTTTTTTGGTGAGGACAGTCTTTTTAACACTTTTTTCCTATTGATCCACTAAATTTTTTTTTTTCTCTTTTTATAGTAACTAAAACATTAAAATATAAATTTTTTTATTTATCATTATCTCTCATCTATCTTCTCATATTTATCCTCACTCTTAATTTTTGATTCATAAATAAATGAAGATAAAGACGAAATTATGTAAAATTTTCCGTAGTGTAATACAAATCCTCAGTATTACTATTAACCCCATAAGGTGGCTGGCATAGCGGCATTTAGTGCTATTAATATCAGATTTGGCCGGCTAAATCCAACATAGACCCCCCTCATAACCAAAAGTGCACGGCAATTTACTTGAAAAAATGAAAAAAATATATATATATATATTGCTACATATTTCAATTTTTTTTATATATTCTCTTGACGCAATTAATTATTTTTGTCAATATAATAATAAATAAATAAGTAAGTAAAATTGTCAATTAAGAGTGATTTGATTGATATTCTCAAAACTGTAGGAAATATGGAATTCGAGTTTTTTTACCATCATATACCAATATTACTAGAAATTTAACACATTTGAGGTGTGTTAGATAATAACTAATCAATACCAACAACCTATTATACCTCATAATGAAAAAAAAAAAAAGCAAAGCAAGATTTGTTCACAGTTACTTCCAAGTCTAATCCAATTTTTGTATATCATTAATTTGAACTAGTATCTTACATTTATATAAATATTATTAAAAATATGGAATATTGTGAACCAATAAAGAAGAGTGTCTTGTTTTGGAGACAATTTATATGGAGGTTAGAAAGGTAATTTTATTTGTTTTTTCTTTATTAATTTAAATTTTGACATACATTAATTTTATCTAACCATATTTTAGCTAAATAGCAATTTCCTAAAATTTAACAAGACTATCTCCAATAATACCCTTTATTTCACTACTAATTATATTATAAAATTGACTCTTTATTTTAATTTATATTGAAAATTAGAGAATCACCAATAATCTCCATATTTTTCTCTTTACCTATATTTTCGAGTTTTATGTTGTCTAACAATATCGTAAAATTTAATTACTTTTCTTCCATAAAGGATAAAATAATAATACTCTCTATTTCCTCCATATTTTTCTCTTGTTTTCTTCTTTTTTGTTTCATACACTCTTTTTTTATTTTATTTCTAAATAGTTTTATTAATAAAAATTTAAAATAGGAAGTGAAATAAAAATATGGTTGGAGTGCACATAATTTTCAAAACAAACTAAAATAGAAAATAAATTTTTTATAATATAATAGAGAGTAAGATATGAAGTATTGTTGGAAATGCTCTTATTAGAGTGCACACAATTTTCAAAATAAATTGAAATATAGAGTAAATTTTTTATAATATAATAGGGAGTGAAATATTAAGCATTATTGAAAATACTCTAATATACACTATAACAATATTTATAATCTCACTCTATATTTTAATGAGTAATAAACAAGAAAAAGAAAAAAATAGAGAGAAAAGAACAAAAAAATCAATAAGGAACTATTTGTTGCTCTTAAATTTAAGAAGAGAGAAAATAAATTTTAAAAAATGAGATAAGTAAGGAAAAAGATAACGAAACGGTTGGATGATATAAAATTCTTAAATATAAGTAAAGAAAAAAATAAGAAGAATGTTGATGATGCTATAATTAGTTGTAATAATTTAACACTATTTAATATTTAAATTTAAGAAAAATTATTATTTACTCCATTTAGTTTGATAAAATACATTAGTATTTTTTTGAAATTTGAAAAATATACGATTTGTTTTATGTAGTTTCACATAATACACAAATACCCCTTAAGATTTGAAAATTATATTATTTGCTCATTGAAATTTTAACATATTGCACTAGTATCTCCCTACAAATTTAATTTACTAGATTAATACTGTCAGAGCAAAAGATAATATTCATTTTTACTAGTGTATTATATTATTTTTCAAACTTTAAAAAGAATTGACATATTATGTCAAATTACATAGGGCGAACCGTATATTTTTTAGATTTTTAAAAGGTACTAGTATATTATATCCAATTAGATGAAATAAATATTAATTTTTCCTTAAATTTATATTCATAATTAATTAATACTTACGTCCTCTGTATGGGTTAAGCCATTAAATATTATATCTACTAAATTTAATATTTCATACTATATATTGCTGTATCTATTTATGTCGGTATTAATATTATAAAATAATAAATATAAATATCTTGTTATACTGAAAATTTCAAGTACAAAATCTTTAAATTTAAAAATAAATATATAAGTTAAATTAGGATGATTGTAAAGCTTTATTTCAAGAAATTCCTATATGTAGAATCTCTTTTATTATGCTATCAGCAAATGAGGTGGCCCATTATTTACAACATCTCTAATAATTTTTTTTATTATTTTAAAACGTATTTTTAGTAGGATAAACTATAAAGAACATTTGAAGCATATCTAGAGAATAGCATGTGGGGGCCACAGCCCCCTAAATTATATAAAAAAAAAATTTGTTTTGTTATAGAATTTTTATTTTTTTAATTTATTCCTACTTTTTTCAATTTTTATTTTTTAGTTTCACCTCACTTAATATAATATTTCAGAGTTTAACTTTTCATTAATTTTTTATTTTTATCCTTCTTCACATAAATTTTTAGTAGAAGAAGAATAAAAAAAAAGCTAAGTGTGTTCTATATATGACATAGGTCTAAATTTAGGAGATATTTGTTAAAATTCAACAACAAATGTGGTTCTTTTATTCACAATATTAAGCTCTCTCACTATTTTTTTAGTTACTTAACTTCTTTTCTCTATTAAAAAAAATTTGAACTACTATCTTCATAGTTGAAGCTTATATATATATATATATATATATATATATTAGAAGTTACGTATGAATGTTGTGTTTTGTTGGGTTGAACTAGATTTTCTTACTAGCAATAATTAGTTTTGTTTTTTAGTATTTTATCTCTCTATAGTATGTTTCTAGTTTATGCTTTTCTTTTCTTCTTGAAGATAATCAAATATTTAGGAATAGAAAATACTCATAACTCCCAATCAAGTAGTAAAAGAAATTTATTAATTAGTGATTAATTATCTAAATCCTCTTATTAGAGATTGAGGAGCTAAATCAAGTTTGAATTCTCCATCCCATCTACAAAATTTAAATGAAAATGAAAGTCCAACTTTATATATAGTTTTGGGTTAATCGGTATGAACTGGTGTGGAAATGTTTAGAGGAGTGATATCACTTTACATTACATGTAGTCTGTCCCTACTAAGTTGAATTCCTGGATTCGCTATTGATTTTAATGTATTTTTAAATGTAGAGTAAAACAATTTTTATAAGTCCAATACATTTTTTTTTTATTTTCACTCTTCATTTTATTTTATCTATAGTAAATTAATATTTATCAAAAAATAAATAAATTTTTTATTATAAGAAAAATGAAAAGTAATATACTAATAAAAAGATAGATGTTTTGTTTGACATTGCATTTGAAAAAAAAGTACTTTTTGGGAAAAAATTATATTTTTAATTTTTTTGAGTTTTAAAAATTGATTTTGGTATAAGCAGGTAAATAGATGTTTTTTTCAAAAATATATTTGAAAAAAGTAGTTTATAAAAATTTTAAAAAATTAGTCAATTAAATAAAAAAATTTTGAAACCTGCTTTTATGATACTTAACGACAATATCAAATACCTCCAGAATATATATTCTGGTGTGCTTTAAATAATATATAGAATATAGAGTAAAATTTGACTTTATAAATATAATGAATAAACTCATTCTCTTCTCAAAATTTTAAAAATAAAAAATCTATTAAAAACTCTTTTTATAAATTCATTATTTAAAATAAAGAGAAAAGCTCAAAGAACATATAAGAAATGCTTTTAGTAGGAGCTTTCGATTAGAAAAAAGCAATACAGCCCCTTAGTTTCCAGATGTACTACTTATTGATTTGCAGTAATATAATTAATGGTATTTACCTTTCAAAAAAAATACGATTTATTTGTTTTTACGTAAAAAAAATCTCAACTGAATTTATAAAAAAAATTATGAATTAAATTTAATATAATATATTATTATAAAAAATTAATTAGTATTTGTATAATATATTTGTTTTTTTAAAAAATATAACTTACATATTATAATTAACTTGATTTATATGCTGTTGTGAAGAATAAGTTCAGTTTAAAAAAAAAGGGCAAAAAAATCTGAATGCCAATCCTCAGCAGGGCGGTGGGATTAGCATTTCCCTTGGCGTTTGCTTGTTTCTGTCATTTACAATTGTTGGTTTTCTCATGTCTTTATGTGCTCGCTGGGAAATTTTCAAGTGTAATGAATTTATCGTATCCGGTTAATCATATAATAATATATATTTAATTATTTTATTTTTATATTAATTAATAAAAATAAAATAATTATTTATATATTATTATATAATTAAATTAATTTACTAATAATTAAGTATCCAATCTATTAAAAAATTTCTCGTCCTCACAACCTTCTTTATTTTAGAGCCCCATAACACGTGGGTTCTGCTTGTTGTCCATTTCTACGATAAAATTCTGTGTCTATAAATTGCCATTCAGTCGTTTTAAATTTTATTCGCAAAAAATTAATAGTACTAATTAATAAACATAATTATAATTATAAAATAATTATATTTTTCTATTTTAAAAAGATTAAATGTAGTATCAAAATTAAGAATAATATTTAATTGGTACAAAGTGATTATATTATTCTTTGTAAAAAAATTAAAAATTACTCTAATAAAATTTATTTTTTAAAAAAAGGAAGACATGGTAAAATCTAAAAAGAATAGTTTATTTTTTTATTAGTAATCTAAAAAGTCAATTGGAATGAAATATAAATTCAATTTTTTTAAACAAGAGATAGAAAGGAATGCAATGAGTAAAGTTAGAAATAAAATTTTATTTTTATTAATAATTTAAAAAACCAACTGAAGTGAAATAAGTTATATTTTCCTAAACGACAGTCGGAATGAAATCTATTCTAGAATAAAGAGAGTAATTTGTATATGGCAAGTATATATGCAGAATATATAAAGCATCTCTAATGGCATAAAATATTATTTTTATATTAATATATATGAATATGTGAAAATATCTATTACTGCATACTGTTCATCGTACAGTATTCTACTTAAAAAATCTCTAAAAAAAATGATGTCGTTATTTTTACCCACACACATAAGCCCTTTTTGGTCTTTATATCAAATCCTTATCCATAACTTTCAGAGCATATTTGGTATAAAAAAGAATAAGAAATAGAATTTTATTCCTAAATTAATGGTTTGAAATTATAATATTCCTATTTAAAATGTTATATTAATAGGAATTGAAATCTAATTTTTTGGTTTAGGGTGACTTCATAAATAAGAGGAATAAAATTTAAAAATTAATTAATTTTCATAATCTCTTTATTTTTAATAGTTTTATGTTTTATATCCAAATCAATTAGTAATTATTTTTTAATTTATATTTTATATTTTATTCTTTTTTAACTATTTTTCACATATCTTTTATAAAGTTTGATAAAATTATTATTGATATTATTTAAATTTTCTAATAGTTATA
>CATIWF010078540.1:0-12509 GCA_949630135.1 Balakata baccata | reverse complement strand
GAGACTAATTACTCTATTAGACATGTCATTGAAGACCATCTTCATGACATTTCCACTCTAGCTAGAGATTCCTGAGTAATATCCCGATAAATGGCCATGGGTATACACTCCTTGTATTCAGAGTGATGAATCCTTTGTTGGCTACCTAATTACCTTTGAATACCTCAAACTATACTCAATTACCATCCTATGAGCAACCTCTATGAGGTAATAAGGAATATAGTCAAAGTACATAATCAGTATCCAAGATATCCTTAAGTACCTCAAGTCTAAGGATACTTGTACTTTTGCTATGATGAGACTATCACTAACATTTGAATAGAATATCCATATGATTGTCTCTTAGAAGGTCATCCAATGTACTTGTCTACTTTTAGCAATCATCCACATGTTAACTCTAAACATCTCATGCTTACAGATTATGAGATCTACTGCTTAATCCAATCAAGAAATATAATATGTGATAATCTATCCAGATTAATAATGTCTCGTCTCATTAATCCTATAACTACGGATAATCTAGATACTAACATAATTACACATGATAAGAATCTCATTATCATAATCTCATAATGATTTCCTTCATGCTATGTTATGTATCAAGAACTTCATTAATTGATTTAAGATCACTATCAATTCATATATCAAATAAATACCAAATTAATGAAAATGTCTTTTATTAATTAAATAAATATGTACAATAAGTGCTAAAGTTGATTGCCTTTAGAGCACTTCTCTAACATATATGACATGTTACAAAATTAAAATAAATGTCATGAGTATCAGTAACCATGGGTTTGCTCTTTCTGATTATGTATGAGCTATATAAACTTGCTTCTCTTCTTGTCAATTCCTACTTATAAGGCTCTAAAATTGCATATGAGAAAACACCCACAAGCTAAGTGTAAGCGGGAACATTTTTGTAATGGGGGTAAGAATCCTGTAATGAAAGGGCGAAACAGTTTTTTCAAAAATAATTATATTTTTGTAATTTCATGGGAGTGATGACTGGAACATATCCATGTCTCCTCTTGCCAAGTCTCAACATGCCCCTTAAGCTCCTTAGGGTGGGGGGAGGGGGGGACTAGTCACCAATTGGACTAGTTGCTCGGATCCGATGCTTGACGGGCCCGTTCGCCTTGTGGGTTATCCCCCTACACACACGAACCTTCTATAATGGCTTGGCCATATTTGTAATGCCGAATTGAATATTAATGAAATACTAGCTCGATTTCTACTCATTATGTGCCTTTCTTTATGAGGTTGTGCCTCTTTGATGTGATGCCATGTTTATATGATCACATGTTGTATTTATGTGTTATCTTGATTATGTTATCATACCGTGCTTGCAAATGTTATTGGTTATTTAGTTGTTGACCTGAATCTAACCCATGTCCCATCTTATATGCAAAATAACTCTTGGATGGCTTGCTTGAACGCGACCCAAGTGAGCGCCACACAGTCCCAAGTGTGGGCCCGTGACATTTGGTATCAGAGCGGAGGTGATCCGGCTCTTGAAAAAAAAACATATGGGAAAAACTTCCATAAGTCGAATTGAGGCACTTGAAGAAAGAATGCAATCCCTTAAGAGGGACAGGCCTAGTGAGGCCCTAATGGGTGATATTGAGGCACTCGAAGAAAGAATGCAGTCCCTTGAGAGGGACAGGCCTAGTAAGGCCCAAATGGGTGATTGAGCAGTGAACCTTGAGCTCATTTTTCAACCAATCGAAGCCCTTGAAAGGGAAAATGAGACTTTAAAAGCGATAGTGGCCGATGCAAACTAGATTATGGTTGCGGTAGCCCAATCTGAAGCTTGGAAAGCCGTGGTAGCTAACCAAGATTTCCTTTTGGCCGTGGTGGCCAATTCAAAATTATTTGAGGCATTGATGGTTGAGTCAGATGTAGTCCATGAGCTAATTCATAAGAATTCCACCTAAGGTATGGATTTTGTTTATATTAATGGTGTAGGGACAGGTGATAACAGATCAGGGAACCTAGAAGAGGTGGTGAGACAACTTGCTAGTTCCCAGAAGATTCTCGAGGAGGGAGTCGAGTCCTTATCCAATAAAGCCTAAGAAGCTTTCATCTCCATTCGTGATGAATTGGAAGAGACCCGGACTAAGGTCAATGTATTGATGAAAGCAGTCGAGAATGTTGGCACTAATTCACCTGAATATAGGAAGATCAAGATCATTGAGCCTAAGACTTACGATGGCATTTGAGACTCAAGGGAAGTGGATAACTTTCTATTTGATCTTGATTCCTATTTGGAAACCACCAAGATTAGCTCGAAGGAGAACAAGATAAGGGTAGCTCCAATGTATCTAGCTGGGGATGGCGGAGCCGAGTGGAGGAAATGAAAAGTGGTAGGATGATAATCTCCTCTTGGGAAGAATTCAAGAAAGAACTCAGAATGCAGTTTTGCCCCAAAAATGCCGCATATACTACTCATTTCAAGCTTAGTGATTTGCAACAAAAAGGTTCCATTCGAGAATATGTGAGAAGCTTCCAAGCCCTCATCTTGGACATACAAGACATGTTAGATGCCGATAAATTTTTCAACTTTATGAAAGGTTTGGAACCTTGGTCTAAGAATGAATTATACCGATGGGGGATTAAAGACCATCATACAGCTATCACTGTGGCTGAAAACCTTAATGACTACTCGGGAAACAACTCTAAGAGAAAATTCACATTTGCTCCAAGTGTAGACAGGCATTCCAATAAATGGAGTAGGACCTCTATTAGGGGAGGGGAACAAACCAATCAATTTCTTGCAGGAAGTGAGAGGCAAAATTGGGGTTCGACTTCCGATAATAAGTTTAATAGCAAACCTGGACTTGAGGGAAAAGGCCTCACCTTTCGAACTATGGCTCCTAGTTTCCAAAGTACAAAGAATCAGGAGGCCGGATTACAAAGTGGTGCTACAAAGCCCATCTCTTGCTTTCTTTGTAAGGGGCCTCATAAAGTTGCTGAATGTTCACACAAAGGAGCCCTGAATGCTCTACATTCACTTCAAAAAGAAAAGAATATCCAAAATGGGGATACTAGAGATACGTTAGTTATGGGGGCCCTAAAGTTCCTTAGAGCTATGGACCATCATGTGGTTTCACAGAAGGACAAAACAAAAAATGGGCTAATGTATATATACATGGTAATAAATGGAAAGACTTGCAGGGCCCTTGTAGATACTGAAGCAACAGATAATTTTGTAATAGAGAAGTAAGCTATGAGGCTAAAGCTTCAGGTTGAACAAAATAAGGGCCAAATCAAAGTGGTTAACTCAACGGCTAGAGAAATAATATTAGGCATCACGACTATGATTCCAGTAAGGATTGGTCATTGGACTGGGAATATCAATTTCACTGTAGCTCTCATGGATGATTTTGATGTGGTTTAGGGACCGACTTCTTTAAGGAAAGTTTCTCAGTTCCTATGCCTGCTGTTAATTGTCTCATCTTCCTTAATAATAAGACACCTTACGTGGTCCCAACAATAATAGACCCTATGAGTGAAAAGAATTTAATTTCAACCCTGCAATAGTAGCTGAGTTGCGGAAATAATTAAATAAAACTTCTGGAGATAGGATTTATTCGTTCTTTAAGGGCTTTTTTTGGGGCTCTCGTGCAAAACGGTCTCTTGAAAGAAGATATGCAACATTTCATCAATTCTCACTAGAAGAACTGACCATTTTTACTTGAGGTGGCCTAATTTTGTTTCAATTATCAAAAAGTATTCCACTACTAACAAAAATCCTTTTGAGACTATTACAGGTCAGTAACTTCTGGTGCCTTACCCTCTTGATGTACCTTACAAAGGCCTTCCTTTTCATGAAAGAATAGAGATAGGTGAAGAGTTTGCAAGAGCACATAAGCCTCCTATTAAACAAAGAAATAGGCAAATGAACATCAACGGCCTCAATAAGTCCAAATGGGAGATATGATACGGGTGAAGCTACTACCAAAATAATTGTTAGGGTAGGTACCAATTCATCCTGTATTCCAACATAGTAGCTTGAAGCCATATGTCCAGACAAGGAAAATGCCAACCACAACAAGCAATAAGACTAGCCACCAATAAACAAATAAGTGAGGGAGATTCTCTTTAGGGGGGTGACTAGTCACCAATTGGACTAGTTGCTCGGATCGGATGCTTGATGGGTCCGTTCGCCTTATGAGTTGCCCCCCTACCCACACAAACGTTCTATAATGATTTGGCCATCTCTGTAATGCCGAATTGAATATTAATGAAATACTAGCTCTATTTCTACTCATTTTGTGCCTTTCTTTATGCGGTTGTGCCTCTTTGATGTGATGCCATGTTTATACGATCGCTTGTTGTATTTATATGTTATCTTGATTATGTTATCATACCGTGCTTGCAAATGCTATTGGTTATTCGGTCGTGGGCCCGAATCTACCCATGTCCCATCTTATATATAGAATTAGCAGAATAACTATTGGCTGGTTTACTTGAACGTGACCCAAGTGAGCGCTACACAGTTCCAAGTGTGGGCCCATGACACTAAGCAACCTAATCCTTAGTGGTACATAAATTCATATAATGGCATCAAAATTACGTTTATACTTATATCATAATATATATAAAAGTAGGAATAGGGGGGAACAGGCAAAATGACCATAAAAAACTTACTACCTCTATTTTATATTTGACTTTTAGTAATAGATAAATTACTAATTTATGAACAAGTGTTCTATTAATATTGAAATGACTACCTCTATTTTATATATGACTCTTAATATTTGAGATAAATATATGCTCCATCCCAAATATTAGTGGCATTACTATAACTCTATATTTAGCTAAAACATTAATTAGTTAATTAAAATTCCAAATAAGACGAAACAAATTAATAAAAAAATTATCTTAAAACCAAATAGTAATTAATAACGAGTCTAATATATAATAATCATGTGCAAGGTATATTAATAAAAAAATGGTATATATAAACATCATAAATACTTGTGCTTTATTTGTTAACATACATCTTTTTATGCGTGGGATCTTAACAAGATATCGTCATACATGTTAATACTCTATATAACAACATATATAACAACATAATTCATATATATAATAACTTTATCACATTCTATTTTATAATTTCGCCCAAAATTCTAAGCTCAGATTATCCAGATATGAGATGTGAAATAAGAGTTGTTCAAGTCAGGAGCACTACTAACCGAGCTTTTCAAGCCACCCTATCCACTACTATACATGTCTGCTCAACCGAGCTTTTCAAGTCAAGAGTGTTGCCAACTAACTTAATTGAGTATATAAGTTGTTACATGCATCTTAGGATTAAGGGCCCAAGGCTTAAGCCACCTTATCCTCATCATAACAATTCTATTTATCATATAATCCTGAAGTACCGTAAATCCCCTTAATGACATGTCATATATCCTATCTCTAGTCCAAGATTAGAGAAATAGGTGTTCATAGTTCTTCACTTATTGATCTTATAATCTCATTGTAAGCATATTCATATTAACAATTGCATATGCATCTCAATGCACTATAATATCATGATCTAAAGTCATACATATTCATATCTCATATCAAATTACCAAACATATTCATGTCTCATATATATCAAATTAACATATTCATGATGCTTTCCATTGTACATGTCCTATGCCTTTACATTCTATATAATTTTGCATGTTCATAGGGTAACTCTCAGTTATTCTTTCACTTAAGAAGTGAATATCATGTCAAATCATACCTTTTGGGATTTATTACCCTTATACATTCATTAGAAATCATTTTAAACAAGTTTTAGGGTTGTTTAAACCATTAGAAAGGAGATTGCACTTGTCACACTTGCACTAGTGCCTTGCAAGCGGTTGCATGCCCATGATATCTCTGTCAAGTCTGTATTAGTAACCTAGCTAGGCTAGTGATGCGCGCATGATATGGTGCATGCTTGCGATAGGAGCCCAGCTCCAGCCCTCGTCACACTTGCAATGTGGTCTCTCACCCACCACTGGCCGCATCAAGCCTTATTGTGTGCACGACAAAGCCCTCATATTCACATCCATGTGTTTTGCAGCCATTTCTAGTCCTAAAAATCAAATAAAACCCGCTAGATTTCTACCATTCTAACTCACATTAACATGCAATACCATATGTTAACTAATGTTATTACCCTTATCAACATGCATATCAATGTTTTAACACCCAAAATCATGTCATAGTCATAATATACTCATCTCATAATTTTAAACATGCAAACAAGACATTAATCATCATCTCTTAGCATTTCATACACCCAATTCATACAATATCTATTTTTAAGCATGTAAGACAATGAAGATGCAATGGAATGAACAAGAGAGTAAATATGGCCATAGATACTAACCTCAAAATGGAGCCCTTTCTCACTTCCAAGCATTCAAGCTTCTTCTTGCTCTTGTTCTTGGTGGTTTCACCACCCTCTTTAGCACCTATTAAGACATCAAAATGTCTCTTTATGCCATAGAATACATATATAAAAAAAGTGGAAGTTGGTGAACACATAAATCAAGTAATTTATCAAATAATGAATCGGTTTGATTAGAAATGGAGGCACTAAATGCTAGATTTTCAAAAACTGATTGTGAGCCTTTATCGAGATTGAGACTTTAATTGCCATTTGTGACAGTGATGGGATAGGAGAAAAATATGGAGATGTAGAAAGATAAGATTGGATAGGATTAGGTGGGATTAAGGTAAGTTCTTGTGTAGTGGATTGGGTGATTTATTTAAGGTATCGGGTAAAATATGTGAGTGGTGGTTAGGTAGGGCTGATGTGGTGTTATTTTGAGGATTTAAATTAATATTTGATAAGGGGAAGAAATTATTAATGGAAAGGTAGCAATGGGTTGAAAGGATGGATAGGTGGCAACGTGATGAATGGGATATAAGATAGTTGGAGCAAAATTTACGGGATGTGGACAACTGGATAATGTTGGATTTAAAAAATTTTATGAGTAAATGGAGGATATTTGGTTAGAAATGGTGGGATTATGGATAGATTGTGAAATGGGATTTATTGTTGCTTGATTTTAGGGATGTGGGGCTGATGTGGGATCATGTGAGGCATGATTTATGGAATTAGGATAGTGAGTGGCAGAATTGTCATCAAAGACTTGTTGCCCTTACTCAATGTGATGTTTATTTAGCTAGGGTTGTTCAACACCATCTGGGAATGAGGTGACTTCTATCTCTCTTTAAGGGATTTCTTCAAAAGATGGAGAGTAAGGAAAAATATTTTCATCTAATACTACATCACGAGAAATATATACTTTGTTAGTTAAAGTACATAAACAACGATATCCCTTCTGAATAGGGCTATATAACCAACAAAAAATGCAAGGATAAGTCTTCTTGGCAAATTTATTTTTTCCTTGATCACAAAGATATGGAAAGCACATACATCCAAAAATTCTTAATATAACATAGTCGGGCTCTTGATTAAACAACTTATAATAAGGATATTTCATATTAAGAGTGGATGAAGGCATGTGAATAATTAAAAATGTTGCAATGAGGGAAGCATCAACCCAATATTTAGTTGGCATGTGAGCTTGAAAAAGTAGAGTAAGCCTAATGTCCATAATATTATGGTAAAATGTCCATAATATTATGGTGCTTTCGTTCGGTTACTCCATTTTGTTATGGTGTGTGGGCATGAAAATTGGTGATATATGCAACAATTAGACAAATGTCTTTCAAAAGCAATAGAAGTGAATTCACCTCCACCATCACTTTGGAAAATTTTGATTTTTCTTTCAAATAAATTTTCAACTTTTTTTTTTTAATTTAATAAAAAACTTTAAAGAAATCATATTTTTGTTTTAAAGGAAATATCCATGCATATCGAGTTTAATCGTCTACAATGGCAACATAATATTGACAACATAATATTTGAATTGTTGACAAGAAAGAATTAGGGTAAGACCCCATAAATCATAATGTAGTTTTTCTAATGGAATTTTTACAATTTTATTTGATATATAAAAAAAAAAAAGGAAATTTATAGCTTTTACTCATTTGGCAGCTAGCACAAATGATTTTCATTTTTTCCCAACTTGAAACATTAATTAAATTCTTAGAGTGCAAAGTTTTTAAGAAATTAGAATGAGGATGTCCCATGCATTGGTGCCATATAGTTTGCAAAACTCCTTTACAGACAATAAGATCTTTGTAATTTTTATCAAGAGCATATAAACCTTCATGTTAATGGCCTTTAGCAAGAACCTTTCCCTATTGAGACTTGATAAAAAATTATTAGCATTGAAGGTAATAGTATAACCATTATCCTCAGTTAATTTTACTATAGAAATAAGATTCTTTTTAATATCTAGAACCACTAAAACATTTTTAAGATTAATAATTCCATTATTTATTTCAATTTTTCCTTCTCCAATATGAGTTATATATAGGATGTCTACATTACCAACAACAATAAAGTCATGCCCATTATATTTAGCTATTTTTTAAAGTTTACTTGGATCATTAATTATATGAGTAGTGGCCCCTGAATCAGCATAGAGATTTGGATCATCACCTTGACTTATAGTCATGGCTGCTATGGCCTTATGGAGGTGGACCTCTAGGTGAATTGAGTGATAAAAGTGGCTCCAACATTCAATTGTCGAGTGATTAGATTTTCCACAAATTTGGCATATAATGGTAGCTTTTTCTTGTTTGTCATTTTTGTTGTTTATGGAGTTTGTGCTGAGTTGTTCTCCATGACTAATAAAGTTATAGTTATTTCGAGAAAGAGAGTTATACATTGTTGTTGGATAAAATCCTCGTCTGCGTGAGTTAAATCTACCTCTATTCCTGCCATAACTTCTTCCTCTTTGCATAATGTAGGCTTGATCATGTTGAGGATTGAGATCATGTTTGGTAGTGTTGGAATAGTTCAATTGTTCAAAGGCTTAAAGTGCCATAATAACTTAGGGCTAAGACCTTTGCAAGTTGAAACACTTTCTTTGTTTCATCGATTGGTTTCTTGATGGCAACCAAATTGTCACAAAACCCCTTGAATTTCCTTACATATTCATCAATAGGGAGATTGCCCTTTTGCAAGGACATGAGAGTTTTATTTAAAATCATCTCCTTTTCCATTGTAGTGGGACAAATCTATTGTTCAATTGATTTATGCATCATATAGGCTGAACCAACATCTTCAAGAGTAATCAGCACTTCAGTTTCAATGTTTTTCCACTTAAAGGCAGTGAGAAGGCCGTCATTTCTCTTCCACAAGAGATAATTTGGATTGGTTTTAGTCTTATCTTCTTTTGTTATTTCTTATGTAGGTTCACAACCTTCAATGAGGTGATGTGCCATGTTTGTGTTGTAGATTAATGGCTCCATTTGAGATCTCCAAAGCAAGTAATTTGTGTTGTCTAATTTCAGAGATATAGGGCAAGAACACTAATGAAGAGCTTGGAGACTAAGTTTAGTTTCATAATTGATTTTGATGAGAGATAGGTTAGCCATGAGAATTGATTTGTGTGGACCACTTGCAAGATCTAATGCCAAAAAGATTTTTTTTATCAGAGATAATAATTCTCATTCCTTGAATGGAGAAAGAGAGATAAACATATATAATATGACAGCAAACTAATAAAAGGAAACTAATTACAATGGAAAGAATAAATAAGGACTACAAATTATCTGGATCCTTGATAATTGTTGTAAAAGAATTCATTCCATGTTAAGAGGGGAAAATCTGCTTCTAGCTGTTGCTAAATTATTTGAGGATAGCAGTAGCCATGATTTCTTGGATTTCCTTTTTAGCTACAGATTGTTGTTCTCTTCAAAAGAAATGGAGAAGAGGGAAGGAGAAAGATGACTCATGTTTTTGGATAAGACGGAAGTTTTAGGGTCTAGGGTTGGTTAGAATGAGGAAGAAGGAAGAAAGGGAACCTTTTATATCCATGGCAAATATTCACTTAAGTCCCTCCTTTTTGCCAAATATGCACCTTGGTCCTTGGTTTTTTTCTCTTTCTTTTTAACTTACCTAACCTTTTTTTTCTCTTTTATAAAATACCCATAACTTATAAATAAATCCTCTTGAAAATCCTTTTATTAACTCTTAATCCCAAATTTAGGATCCGATAATTTTATTTGTGACCCTAAGGTATGCTAATTATCCTGGTCTAAATTGATAGGCATTACATTCCTCTCCCCTGAAGAAATTTTGTCCTCAAAATTTACCTAATGGATCTTATTGGAAAAATTAGGGATATTGTGCCATCATCACATCCTCAATTTCCCATATTACTTCTTTTGTGGCATATTCCTCCATACCACCTTAATTAATGGTACTTGTTTGTTCCTTAACTCTTTGATTTGATCTAACTCCTCACTTTCCCATGAGTTAAGATCTTACCTGGTTCTTCATTGTATATCAAATCTAGCCTTACTTCATTGCTCTCAACTGGAATGACATAAGAAGGATTCGATTAGTATCTCCTCAATATGGAGTGGAAGACATTGTGTATCAATTTTAAATATATCAATTTTTAAATGCTACGTAAATGCCATGTAAATATTGAGTAAATGCTAGATACCAATTAGTTGAAAAATGAAAATATATATCATATATAAAAAAAAATAACAAACGGTAAATATCAGGTAAGGTAAACGTTGAGTAAATATTTGACATCTTTAACTTCAATATAAAATCACAAAAAATAAATGTTAGGTGAATTTTAGATAAATATTGAGTAAAGGTTAGATATCTATTAGTTTAAAATAAAATCATATGTCACATATAAGAAAAAGATAAAAAGATAAATATTAGGTAAAATGCAGATAAATATTGAGTAAATATTTGGTATTTTTTACAAAAAAAAAAAGAATGAAAATATATATATATATATATATATAAAGGGTAAATGTTAGGTAAATTTCAGGTAAATGTTAGGTAAATTTCAAGTAAATGTCAATGTTCGATATCTTTTACCTCAAAAATAAAAATATTTGTCACATGTAAAAAAAAAAATTGTAAAATTTAGGTAAATATTGAGTGAATGTTCAACATTTTTTACTTCAAAAATTAAAATATATATCACATATAAATAAAAAGACAAAAGGTAAATGTCAAGTAAATGTTATATATCTGTTAGTTAAAAATGAAAATACATGTCATATATCAAAAACAAAAGGACAAAAGGTAAATGTTAGGTAAAATTCAAGTAAATGTTTAGTAAATGTTCATCATATTTTATTTCAAAAATGAAAGTATTTAGCTCATATAAAAAAATGACAAAAGATAAATTTTAAGTAAATGTTAGGCACATGTTGTGTAAATGTTAAGTATATATTGGTTGGAAAATGAAAATATAAGTCACATATCAAAAAAACAAAGACAAAAGGTGAATGCTCGGTAAAATTCAGGTAAATTTTGAGTACATGTTCACTATATAAATGTTCTAATGTAAGTATACATTCACTATATAAATGAAATAAGGACTAGTTTAGGATTGAGGTTTTGAAAATTGATTTTAGAATAAACATATTTAAAAATAATAATTTATAAAAAATTTTAAAAAATCAGTCAATTAAATAAAAAATTTATATTTTTAATATCTAACAACAATCTAAAACAGTCCTATTGATGAAAATCCTATCAAAACTATAAAAATTTAATTCACTTGACAATTATCCACTAATTCTCCTCCTTGAACTACAAGTTAAAGAAGAGTGATTTGTTACTTTATAGTTGTAAATTGACATTGGTAGTGAAAACTTACTCATTAGAGTGTAAATTTTCACATTTTCAATACTTCGTTATACCAATTACTAGAATCTGGATGAGTTCTAACGTCATTATAACTATACAAAGTTCAATATACACTCTATCAATTCATCATTCTCTTCTTCCCTTATATGTGAGATTCCTCTTTTCCACTTGGAATTGAGCCATCCAACTTTGCTTTACCATACTTCCACAACATTAAATGTTGCATAGACCAATATAGACTATAGTGCAAGAAATGCGACATCCATCAATTTAGGCCTTGGATAATCAGCATGCCTTATGGTTGCAACTAAAATTATTGGAGTCTAAATTCAGGATTAAGAGTTAATAAAGATACTTATAAGTGCATTCTATTAAGTTATGAGTGTTTTACAAAAAGTTAAAAGGGTTGGATGGGATAACTTAAGAATAAAGAGATAAAGACCAAGGATCAAAGCAGACATTTGGCAAAAACAATGAGGGATTTAAATGGATATTTGTCATGGGTAAAAAAAGCCTTATTTCTTCCTTCTTCTTCATTTTAACAAGCTTCAAACCATAAATTGTAACATCCTCGACTTTCCCACAGACTTTCCCACATGCATTATGACACACATTACATTTGGACATATTCATTTTATATATGTCATTCACATGAAACACATGCATACAAAGGGATTTTAGCTAGAACATGCTCACGAGGTAGACTTGCTACCGGTCAGTTTATCGTAATAAGAGCAAGTCGCAC
>CATIWF010078526.1:0-21661 GCA_949630135.1 Balakata baccata | reverse complement strand
AGAAGTTAGTTCTTATCTCTGCAGATGAATTTACCAAGTTTTCTTAGTACCAAAAATCATTGAAGTCTTTTTCTACTCCAGTTACCGCGATTGCCGATTCAGATAAATCCAATGCATGTCTTGTTTCCACCTCCTCCAAATAAGTCATTGATTCGGGTGCTACAGATCATATGACAGGTAACTCTAGTCTCTTTTCTTCTCTCCAGTTGCATAAGTCCACTTCTAATGTCACCTTAGCATATGGGTCATCATCTTCTATTCTTGGGTCTGGTACAGTTAATCCATCCTCTAACATCTGTTCTTCATTTATCTAAATTGTCTTTCAGATTGATTTCTATAAGCCAGATTACTTGCACTCTTAATTGTTGCATCTCATTATTTCCTGATTATTGCTTATTTCAGGATTTTATGACAAAGAAGATTATTAGTAAAGGACATGAGTCAGGAGGCCTCTACATTCTTGACACTCAGATCCCTAGGTCTATTGTCTACTCTGAAGTTATATCACCTTTTCAGACACACTATCGATTGAGGCATCCTTCTCTTCCTTCGCTTAAGAAGCTATGTCCACAATTTAGTAGGTTATCTTCCTTAGATTATGAGTTGTGTCACTTTGCTAAACATCATTTTCTTAGTTCTAGTCCTAAAGTCAATAAAAGAGCTACTTTGCCTTTTGAATTAGTCCATTTTGATGCTTGGGATCCTTATCTAGTTCGGTCTAAAACTGGATTTAAGTACTTTGTAACTTCCATTGATGACTATTCTCGTATAACTTGGATATATCTAATGAAAAGTCGTTCAAAACTACTTTCCCATTTTTGTGCTTTTTGTGCTGAGCCTCAATTTAATGTTTTTGTCCATATATTGCGAAGTGATAACGCCAAAGAACATTTTACAGCTTCTTTTCATACTTGTATGATTCAAAATGACATTCTTCACCAAATGTCATGTGTTGACACCCCATCCCAAAATGGAGTGACAGAAAAAAAGAACAAACATCTCCTTGAAACAGCAAGAGCTCTTTTGTTCCAAATAAATGTACCTAACACATTTTGGCTGATGCAATTTCAACAGCATGTTTTCTTATTAATCGCATGTCTTCCTCTGTTATTCATGATGAGACTCCTTATAGTATCCTCTTTCCCACTAAGTCAGTGTTTCCTATTAAACCTAAAATATTTGGTAGTACTTGCTTTATTCGGGATGTTCATCCAAATATCACTAAATTAGATCCCAAGTAATTGAAGTGTAACTTCCTTGAATATTCTCAGTTGCAAAAAGGGTATAGGTGTTACTGTCTTAATCTTAATAAGTACTTTGTCTCTGCTGATGTTACTTTTTTGGAAGAAATACCAAATTTTTCATCTTCTATTTCAGCACATCCGAAGAATGATGACAATTTGTTAGTCTACACTACCACATCCTCAGAACCAGTCACATCCTTTGGACCAATTTCAATATCGGCTCCCACCAAGCCCCTTATTCTTCAGGTCTATCCTAGATGTCACCACCCTCCTAATCCATGTCCTACACTGGCTCTTCTGTCGTTTGATCCTGTGTTAAGTGATGATCTTCCCATTGCTTTACGCAATAAGCACCAATGTACTTATCCTATTTCATATTTTGTTTCTTATCATAATCTATCACCTTCTTCTACCTCCTTTGTTGCATCCCTAAATTCTATCACTATTCCTAAAACTGTTTATGAAGTCTTGCCCCATCCTGGATGGCATAATGCAATACTGGAGGAAATGAACGCTTTGGATGATAATAACACTTAGACCTTGGTTGATTTACCTTCAGGAAAACAGGCTATTGGATGCAAATGGGTGTTCACAATTAAGATCAATCCTGATGAATCAGTTGCTCGCTTAAAGAGTCGTCTTGTTGCTAAAGGCTATGCTCAAACCTATGAAGAGGATTATTCCAACACTTTTTCTCCTATAGCTAAACTAACATTTGTAAGGTTGTTTATTTATATGGCAACTACTCATGATTGGCCTTTGTATCAGCTCAATATTAAGAATGCATTTCTCCATAGTGATTTTCATAAGGAAGTTTATATTGAGCAACCTCCAAGGTTTGTTGCTCAGGAGGAGTATGGAAAGTCTTTTGTCTTCATAAATCTTTGTATGACTTGAAATAGAGTCCTCAAGCTTAGTTTGACAAGTTTAGTCAAGCAGTTGAGAAGTTTGGGACGTTGAAATGTAAGTTTGACCACTCGGTGTTTTACATACAATTTGAAGTTATAGTTATTTTGCTGGTTGTGTATGTTGATAATATTGTTATTACTGGGAGTGATAGTGTGGGAATCTCATCTCTAAAGTCTTTTCTCCATACTCAATATCACACTAAAGACTTAGGGCCACTGAAGTATTTCTTAGGAGTTGAAGTTACAAGGAGTCAAAGAGGTATCTTCCTATCTCAAAGAAAATATGTGCTTGACTTGTTGTCTAAAATAGGAAAATTGAGAGCAAAGCCATCAAGTACTTCTATGATCCCAAATATGCAACTTACAAAGAATGGTGAACTATTTGAAGATCCTAAGAACAGATCTTGTGTATAGGAGATTGGTTGGGAAGTTGAATTATCTTACAGTGACTTGTCCGGATATTAGATATTTTGTCAGTATTGTGAATGAGTTTATGTTGTCACCAACAGTTTACCACTTAATAGCCTTAAAACATATCTTGTGTTACTTGAAAAGAGCTTCTAAACGTATTTTATATGTGAATCATAGACACCTCGTATTGAGTGTTTCTCACATGCAGACCGGGTAGGCTCAAAGGTAAATAGAAGATCCACATCAAGCTATTGTGTCTTTGTTGGAGGAAATTTGTTTCATGGAAAAGTAAGAAGCAGAATGTTGTATCATGTTCGAATGCTGAATCAGAATATCAGGCTATGGCATAATCCATATGTGAGATCATGTGGATATATCAACTCTTGACTAAGGTGGGTTTCAAGATTACAGTACTAGCAAAGTTGTGGTGTGATAACCAAACTGCCCTTCACATTGCTTCTAATCCCGTTTTCCGCAAACAAATGAAACATATTGAGATCGATTGCCACTTCATTCGTGAGAAACTACAACAAAGTTTGATTTCCACTGGATACGTGAAGATAAAAGAACAATCGGGAGATCTTTTCACTAAAGCTTTAAATGGGACTCAGGTTGATTATTTGTAACAAGTTGGACATGATTAATATTTATGCTCTAGCTTGAGAGGGGGCCAAATCTCCTAATTAGTGGCTATAAATATAGTATCCACATTAGTTTAGTTTCCTTATTAGTCTATAACCTTTGTATATAAATATGTAATGTTTTATATCAATATACACATGAAATTCTATTCTCATCTCTGTGTTTAGAAAATCCGACACTGACAAAACTCATTTTCCATCAATGTTCTAAAGTAACTGCTTCTAGGTAACCAAAGATAATTGAATATCAAAACAGGCTGAAAATGTGAGGCGTACATTTTAGAATGCAATATAATCTTGAAATAATAAACAACTTAACCCAATATTGCTAGATTATGTGACAACAAAGATAGCAAGAATCACAGTCCCACCAGTGTTCAAACAAATTAAGAGCAATGCACTGCACATCTTTCATAAGACTCTTATAAGATTTATGTTACTTATTTTCAGAAAGACGCTCATAGGTTAAAACCATGAGGTGAATATCTCCACTTCTAGAGTAATAACAGTAGGTGATAACTAGTAAGCAACAAATGCAGAAGATTACTTATATAGCTTAAGAACTAACAAGTTCTAGAATATTTTTAGAAAAATGCAGTATGGAATTAAATACTATTGTCTAAATAGAATCAAAACTTAAAACAAAAATTTGACACTCATGCATCAAACACTCCTACAGATCAAAGCCTATATTTGGTTCATGGAATGGAATAGGTATGGAACAGAATAGCAATTCGTACGGAATAAAATAGGTAGGAATATAATAATCTATTCCTAAATAATTTTTATTCCATACTTTGGTTCATGAGTTTAGATTAATTATTCCTATACAAAATTATAGTTATATTAATATAGTATTATGTTAATATGTATGTACTTATGTAGTAGTAGTGATGGTGTTTGTGTGGGTGATGATTAGTGGTAATGGATAGGTGGTGGTGAGCATAGGTGCATGGTTGGTGGTGGTGGTGGAGGTAGTGTGGTAGAGAGTGGGATGGCGGTAGAATGCGTTATTCCATGAGTTGTAGAATAGCTATTCTTTAATTTATCATGGAATGTGTATTCTACAAAATCAAGGAATAGCAATTCCATGGAATTATTGTTCCTTGTTTAAAATTTGAACCAAAACTTGGAATAACTATTATATTCCATGGCTATTCCATGAACCAAACATGGCCAAAGGATTAAGGGTGACGACATGTAGTTCTTGATGATTTCTTGCCCAACCAATATAACTACAAGAAGCAGAAGCAAGCTTCATGAGGCAACATAACCTTCTTGATCACCCAGCCAACAACTCCTCCCTCAGGCCACCCCCCCATATAAGGAAACAAATGGAGTTAAGAAGAAGACACACACAAACATATAATAATTTTTTTCAATCGGAAAAAACAAATTATATGAACAAAGAAAGCACAGTTTGGATATATATCTAACCTCAAACTTGGATCACTTATGCAAGGTGTGAGGAACCAACCCTGAGTGCAACTGTAACCAGAGTAGATTAACTACAACAACAGACGGATTAATTACACTCCTGTATTAGCATAAACATGTTCTACCCAATCCACATCAGAATTGTGGTGAATAGACTTTATGAGAACATAATGAACTAGCCAAGAAACATTAAGTTCATCAATCAAAACAGAAATTTTATGACAATGAAACAACTTCTAGATTTATTTTCTTCTTAAAAAAACAATGGTTGAACCAAAAATTTCCAATTTCTGAAATAATTAGCCTACAAAATGCAACATATCAAGAAATTAACATATACTAATGAACATATACATAATAAGACCTTTCTGCTGCTCTTAGTTTCAGTAAAAATGTGGCATTTTAACGGCTTCTCATCATATAATAAATTATGCCTCACATGTCACACATACATCTGATTTCCAAGTGCTAAGATTCACATGGGAGAAATAAACTAGCATGTGCCGAGGTTTAAAGAGTGAAGTAATATTAGCTTTCAAGGAAATTAATCATCTTGTCGAGAAGATGAACAGAAAAATATGAGGAACTTTACACTAAAACCATGCAATGAAAGGTGTAATTCCAAAGAAATTTTTCTATATAAGCTCATAGATGAAGTGGTAAAAGATCCAAATATACCTTATTCGAAATAGGACCTTGCGCAAGGTAAGGTTTTTCATTACGTAAATGATGGAAGCCATAAGCAACCTGAGCGTCCATCCCTGTATTAATAATAAACAATAAAATTTGAAGCTTTGTATAATAAATAAACAGAGAATGACAATAATCAAGAACCTGAAAAGTGCCAATTAGAACAAAATCTTGGGTTAATTACATCTATGGTTACTGAACTTTGCATTATTTGCATCTAAATCACAATTTTTTATTTTATAACACTAAAATTACTGAATTTTATAAATTTTTGCAGAAAAATCATCGTCAAACAATTTTGACGAGTTGTTAGCCGAAAAACTCATTTTTTATAGGTTTATTGGGTTATAATGGTATCACAATTTTACCATTAGTTACCTATGGTCATATCTCTTGACGAATAGTAGAAAAATTATCGCCGATAATGGTATCACAATACCACCATTAGTTACCTCCGGCCACATTTTTTTGTAACTCGTCAAGAAATATGGCCAGAGTAATTAGTTAAGGAACTGTGATACCATTATAACTCGACAAATCCATAAAAATTGAATTTTCTGGCTAATAACTTGTGAAAATTGGTTGGCGATGACTTTTTTGCAATAATTTATAAAGTTTAGTGATTTTAGTGTTACAGAACAAAAAATTATGATTTAGGTGCAAATAATACAAAGTTCAGTGACCATTGATGTAATTAACCACCCCAAAATCTCCTTCTCCACCTAGCTAGTTTTGGCAAGTATTACATGTACCCTATCTTCCTTTTTTTAGAGAAAATTATGAAGGTTATTG
Organism: Balakata baccata; assembly: GCA_949630135.1. NCBI lineage: Eukaryota > Viridiplantae > Streptophyta > Magnoliopsida > Malpighiales > Euphorbiaceae > Balakata > Balakata baccata. Next base: position 15,538 of record CATIWF010078526.1, on the reverse strand, counting down.
TTTAAACTAATAGTGAAACAGGTTTTTGCAACCACAGCAGCATAGTGGGATGAAAATTTAATGGATTAAGCCTTCTGCTCTGAATAGAGTAGTTATAAGAAACAGAGTTATGCAGTCAAAGAAGTGTTTGAGAACAAATTGTGAACAATTCTCCATTAGATGATTTCCTGAAGTTCTGTGATAAGAACCAGCAACTCACAGCGAAGAAAATCAGAGGATATCAAAAGGTATTATTGTATTGAACTGAAATATAGAAACTACAAGCAACTCGAGAGTGTTTGCTATCTACCTTAGTCACTAGGACCTTTACAAAATTCAGAATGATTCTTCCTTAACCACCTACTACTATTTATCGACCCAAGGTAACAAACTCCTTCCCAAAATTTCTATACTATCTTTATCTTTACCCAGCCACAACACAGAACCCAAAACAAACAGCCACAAAGCACCAACCCAGCAACAAACCCACACCCTATGTATAGGATGCTTATCATTCTTTTTTTTTCAACAAACAAACAGAGAAACAAATTGTTTAGCATAGAATATTTTAATTAAGATGATAAATTAAAAATTAATAAATAAATTAAATCCAAGAAGTTCAGACGGAGATAATATCCTAAGCCTCCAAACATTCATGAAGACCTTATATAAACAAATTCAGTCACCCTTCCAGAAGTCATATTAACATACCTATGCTAAAGTAATTATAGACGACTCCTTCATACCAATTAGATTTCTCAGGTAATTGCCCCTCAACTTCCAAACCCTGCAATCACAAGAAAGTTTAGACCATAAAATCAACCATATATTATCAAACACTCGAAATAACAGAATTTTAATGAGTAATGGGAAAGAAAAAAAAGGAGCACGTTATATCAACATTGAAAAGTGTTCCGTAGTTTAGATTTTGAGACTGCAAATGGCAGGCAGAAAGGTGAGTGTGTGGAGTGTGGATCAATCTTTTTAAGGTAAGACAGCCAGAAGACATCTTGCTCCATAGTTGTGAGAAAAAAGGAAAGTTAAAAAAAAAAAAAAAGCACTTCATAAAATCCAAGCTTTATTTAGTGATTCTTTATCAGAAAAAACAAGCCTTCAAAAGACAGCTGAGTGAATAAAGTGCAAGAGCTGAAGTAGAAAGATTGGCAACCTGATCAAGAGAACATTCTTCTGTAGGTTTCAGGGAATGGGGTGGATTAACAACTTCTCCAGAAGGCATCGACACCAGAAGATGCCAACTGCATCATCAAGTAATGTTTGACGTAAGTGCAACTAAATTGAAAATCAGAGATCAAGCTAAATCGTAATGACAAACAAGTCTTTTTAAGAGGAGCTTGAAACAAGTTTTAAAAGGATATATATAATTATTGTTAGCATTTTTCACTTTTTTATTAGAATTCTGGTGATTTATAACCAGAGTCAAATTGAAATAGCTGTATAGCACTTTATATTGATGTGATAACTTAATTCAATTTGTTGCAGAAAAATTACAAAGTTTAAGATATAAAATAACAGTACTAAAAGGGTAAATTATTATAACACCCCTGAGGTTTGATTGAATACACTAATTGGTCCCTTTATTTACGGAAATATATGATGAAATCCCTCAAGTTTAATTTGATACACTAGATAGTCCATTAGTTAATCCATTACACGAAATCAAAATGTCAAATTTACCCTTCTTTTTTTGTTAAAAAATACCAAAAAAATGTCAAAAAAAAAATTTAGTATCATCAACTTTATACTAAAATGTAAAATTTTTCATTCTTGTTTAATATTGTATTTTTTAAATTAACAAAATGTCAAATTTATTAAAAAATAAATAAGGATATTTTTGGTATTTTTTAGTTGACTAACAAAATATTATAGTTTACTAACGAAATATTCTATTCAAAAGTAACAAAAAATCTTTTTAGTTATTAGAACTAAACCTAAAAGACTTTACAATATATTTCCAAAAATTAAGAGACTAACTAGTATATTCAACTAAACTTCATGGGTGTATTAATAATTTACCCATACTAAAAATATGTTCCAGTCAGGAATTCCAGATAGTTGATGTGGTAGTTCAAGAAAGTTATTATACGATTGTATATTCCTTATTAGGCCCTTGATTAATGTTGTAGATATCCTAATTAGATATAGTCTTTGTATATAAATATGTACCTATTTATATCAATATAGATAAGAAACATTCTACTCCCATTACGTGTTACATGGTATCAGAGCTCTAAAGTGTAGGATTTGATTTTGGAACAACTTTTCTCCAGAATTTGGGTTATCTACAATTTGACAGATTAGGGTTTTGTTTCTTCTTGGGTTGGGTCACCATCTAAGAAGCAGCTCTTATAGTCACTACCAGTCTAGGGAGGAGCGTGACCATCAGCTTGTCCTCCTATTAGAAACGGGCATTCAGAAGGTCCGCGCGTGAGCCACACATGTCGTCAGTCCCACACACCGGCGCGTGAAGGCGAGTCTACCGCCGTCTTTACCTCCGGTCACCGCCATTCGACTCGACCCTGTCTGTACAACAGCTCTCCGGTCTTGTTTGAGGTCGTATACCCTTGGTTTGGGTGCCTAAGAGAAACCAAGTTCTGTTTTTGTTAAATAACCCTATTTTTCTATCTGCCATTTTTTGGATCTTGCTCTATTACTGTTGTTTCTTTTGGATAATTGTTGTTTGTTGAGTTATGGTTGAAAAAAAGGCAGTGGCTTTATTATGCGATTCCGGTAATATCTAAAATTACGGAACAAAAACTCAATTGCTCTAATTATATGGATTGGAGCAAGACAATTCGTCTTTACTTACGGTGCATTGATAAAGACCAACATATGACCGATAATCCACCTAAAGATGAGTCGAGACAGACATGGTTATGAGAGGATGTTCGGTTATTTTTGCAGATTCGTAATTCCATTAACAGTGAAGTCATTGGTTTGATTAATCACTGTATGTCGAGGAATTGATAGATTATTTAGATTATCTATATTCTGGAAAAGGAATATTTTCCTAATTTATGAGGTTTGCAAAGCATTTTATCATGGAAGGAAGCAAGAACGTTCTCTTACTACTTATCTTATGGATTTTAAGAAAATTTATGAAGAGCTTAATATGCTACTATCATTTGGTCCCAATGTGAAAGTTCAACAGAGTCAACGGGAGCAAATGGCAATTATGAGCTTTCTAGCTGGTCTCCCTCCGAAATTTGAGACTGCAAAATTTCAAATACTTTATAGTTCTGAGATTTCTTCTTTACATGATATTTTCAGCAGAATACTTCGCACATAAGGAGCTCCACTTGTTCAGTACATTAGTGCTCTTGTCAACCAAAATCATGAATCTAGACGTTCTTGTCACATGGGTGGTAGTAAAGGAGGGGGATCCAATACTTTCAAACCTCAAGCAACGGAGTCAAAAGGGATTATGTGTTATTATTGTCATAAGTCAGGCCATATGAAGAAGGATTGCAAAAAGCTCCATAACAGAAATCAAAAAGCTTACTCTACTCATGTGGCATCCACTACTAATGCATCTGAAAAGTCAGTTATCTCTACAGATGAATTTGCCAAGTTCTCTCAGTACCAGGAATCATTAAAATCTTCATCTACTCTAGTTACTGCTATTGTTGATTCAAGTAAATCCAATACATGTCTTGTTTCCACCTCATCCAAATGGGTCATTGATTCTGGTGCCACAGATCATAAAACGGGTAACTCTAGTCTCTTTTCTACTTTCCAGTCACATAAATCAATCTCTAATGTTACTTAGCATATGGGTCATCGTCTTCTGTTCTTGGGTTTGGCACAATTAATCCAATCCCTTTGCTTTCTTTGATATATGTTCTTCATTTACCTCAGTTGTCTTTCAATTTGATTTCTGTAAACCAGATTACCCGCACTCTTGATTGTTGCAACTCATTCTTTCCTGATCATTGCGTATTTTAGGATCTTATGACGAAGAAAATTATTGGCAAAGGACATGAGTCATGAGGCCTCTACATTCTTGACACCCAGATACCTAGATCTATTGTCTGCTTTGGAGTTACCTCTCCCCTTCAGGCGCATTGTCAGTTGGGGCATCCATCTCTTCCTTCACTTAAGAAGTTGTTTCCACAGTTTAGCAAATTATCTTCCTTAGATTGTGAGTCGTGCCAGTTTGATAAACATTATTGTCTTATTTTTTTGGATCTTCAAACAATTCACCATCTTCTGTAAGTTGCATATTGGGAATCATTGGGGTACTACAAGGTTTCGCTCCTAATTTTCCTGTCTCAGATAGCAAGTCAAGCACATACTTTCTCTAAGAGAGGAAAATACCTCTCTTGCTCCTTATGACTTCAACACCCAAGAAGTATTTCAACATCCCTAAGTCTTTTGTGTGAAATTGAGTATGAAGAAAAGACTTAAAAGATGAGATTCTTGCAATAACACTCCCAGTAATGACAATAACACTCCAAGCTGCCCTTCATATTGCTTCTAATCATGTTTTCCACGAACGAAACATATTGAGATCGACTGCCACTTTGTTCGGGAGAAACTACAACAGGCTTTGATCTCCACAAAATACGTAAAGACAAGAGAACAATTGGGAGACATTTTCACTAAAGCTTTAAATGGGGCTAGTGCTGATTATCTTTGTAACAAGTTGGGCATGATTAATATTTATACTCTAGCTTGAAGGGGAGTATTACAGATTGTGTATTCCTTATTAGGCCCTCGATTAGTGCTCTAGATATCCTAATTAGTGTGATATCCTAATTAGCATTGTTTCCTAATTAGATATAGTCTTTGTATATAAATATGTACCTATTTGTAGCAATATAGATAAGAAACATTCTACTCCCATTACATGTTACAATCTAAAAGATACAAAAGCAGCAGGACCATAGAAACTAAAGTTGCTTTCTCTTGCAAGTTTAGTCACTAGGGGGATATTAAGCAGGATAGTATTTATATTTTTGGAAGCAACAAATTATATTAAAATTTTATTGATTTTATTAAAAAAAATCCATAGTTTTCTTCAACAAATTGAAATTTAGCTACTGGACTAGAATTAGGAGCTAAGTTGAGCAACCATGGGTGAAATATAACTAAGATAAACAATTAAACTGATGCAGATAATGTACTATGCTAAATGTCCCTCTGATGCATTCGACCTATCCATGCCCACAAGTTTCACTCTAAGAGATCCTATTAATTAAATGGAATTAAATCTAACGAATTAAGCAAACAGACAAAGACTAAGCAATTGAGAAGAAGCTACAGAGTAATTTCATAACTATTCATAATAATTGATGCACATGCAAGTACGCATTTGTGCTCACACTCCGTTGAACAGCTTCAAAATGTTTTCATGAAGGATGATTCTAGTAGAATGTAAATGTTACTTGTCAAACTGATTTTCGATATAACTACACTAGCTATTATATAAGGCAAACTCCATCTTAGGGATTCCTTCATTGATCAAGAAAATTATGATGGCAAGTCCCATATGTTAGACAGTAAGGGTGAAAAACCAATTTTTAATAACTAATCAGTATACCTTTCAAACATAAACTGGAAGACCTCACTAATTATCAAGAACTACAAAGCATGACCCCCGAAGGTGTTGTACCTCAAATCTACCAGATTATCCTTGAGCTCCACATGTTAATACTTGTTCATCCTTTTTTTTCCAGGAGCAAATGTTAAGATAATTACATAGGAGATATACCGTCAACAGATGTGCGGATATCAACTTCTAGAAAAATTTAAAACTCCGTATTTATTTATAATAAGTAACATGTGTTGCCTAACAAAAGAAAATGCTGACCTATCTAGGCGGCAAACAGGACCAGTAATCGCCCTGTGAAGAGATCTTTTAACAGCTGCTTTCCAAGCAAAAGGAAATGAGCCACCCTGAAAAAAAAAAATAATTCAAAGGCACAGATAAATATAGCAAGACAAAAATAAACAGGGTAAAAGTCACTGAATAAATGCTTACCCAGCCAAAGCTCCTTGCCAGGTCATTGCCTGTACCCAGAGGAATGATCCCCACAGGTGGAACAGGCTCCCTTCCTTGCTTGTTAAGTAAGGCAAGACTCCCAAGTACCCAACCTACAGTACCATCACCTCCTGCAACCTGACCATCATCCAAGAATTTTAGAACATGCAGGACCAGTATTCTAATTATTCACATGATGTTAGCTAACCATATAATTTGACATGCTCAGAGATCAAACTAGATAAGCCACAGCATGCTCTAATGATGTACAAGTGAAGATACCATAATTCTCATCTTTTCCCGAGTTTCTCTGGCACAAAAATCACCAAGACCAGCCATCTTCTCCAGGCAGACTAAACCATACTCGACAAATTCATTAGGCTTCACAACCGACAGATCAAAAACCTGCATCACAAAACATTTTCAATTAAAAACACCAACTTTCTAAACAGTAGTAGACCAACTCCAGAGAACATAAGAAAATTAATAAAAGAAAAAAACTAATCTCCAAACACGATTGACACTTAACATACAAATTGTGATTCACCTTGATGAAATCAATTTGGTAATCATTCACAAGAATAGATTGTCCACAATCAAATTCAAAAAGAACGAAAGAAAGAAAAGGTGCCATCGTTTTTTGGTGGGACTATAGAATATCCATAGAGTAAAACGAACCAGTTAATCACATCCGTTATACGAACTCATGGCTGTTTCCGAAGTCAAGCAAATCCAGTAGCTCTAACTGTTAATCACATTCAGGAAAACTAGAAAAGTAATCCACTATAATTTCTTCAATCTCTTTAAGCTTCATCTAACTTTCAATTAGAGTAAGTAAATTTTTTTTTTACTGTTAATTCAGACGAATATAGATTAAAATAAAATATAAAAAAAAAACAAAAAAGAAAGAAAGAAACATCAACAAAAGCCAATACTTATAGCTGTTACCTGTTCCTCGCCCATTAATTGCTGAAGACGTTCCTTGAGTTCAGGTCCATGTCGGCCACCGCTCTTGGAATTAACAAACACGACCATGGGACCGTCAGGAGCCTCCGCACGGGCATTTAGTACGCCGGAATTAAAACAACGGTCGGCGACGGCGGCGGGGTCTTTAGACTTAATAGAATCACAAATAGCAAGACGAAGATACTCTGGAATAAGCAAGTTCCTCTTTAATACATCCTTATCAATTCGGACCCCCGACAAGCCGCAACCACGGATCGAGTCAATGACAGAAGATCTCGCGGGCACGATGCGCGCCGTCGATGCTCCTGTGGACGACGGGGAGTCCATATTACAAAAGTACCCCTGCCCCTGCCCTGTATAAGATTAAGAAGCTACAGAAGTCAGGGAATGCAAAGGAGATTAAGAAGGAAAGTGAAGAACAAGTGACCTCTAAATCTCTTCTATAAGCCTCTGAGTTCAAACTCAACAATGATGACAGTGAAAGATGATATATCGCATTAAGTTTAGTGAGAGAAAAAGCAGTTTTTTCTTTTCTTTTTTCCTTTCTTCCTAGAAAGAGTTTACCAGTTTTAGAGGGAGAGAGAAGTGGGCCCTTCGGATTTTGAAAAGATGGGCGTTTAGAGACAGTTAATTTTTTTAAGTGAATTTTATTGATGCCCTTGGGAGTTTATCAAATTACTAAAACTGCCATCGGGTTGTTTTCGTGCCATTTTGTAATGGGTTAAATAATTTATCCGTATATTTAGATATTCTTAAGATTTGGAAAAAAATATAAAATACTAGTAAAAAAAATCATCTTTTACTTATACGATATTAGTTTAGTAAATTAAATTTACAGATAAATAATAGTGAAATAAATCAAAATTTTATGAGATAAGTAGTACAATTTTTAAATTTTATGAAATAAAAAAAGTATTATATCAAATTATAAAAAGTAAATTATATATTTTTTAAATTTTAGAGAGGTAAATAATTTGATACGAAATAAATAGTAATTTTTTCTTAAATTAACTAAAGAATTACGGCAAATTAAAATTTTGGAGAAAGTGCAAAAAACCCACCATGTGGTTTACCGTTTAATAATTTTAAGTATTTGGTTTTTTTATATAAAAATGATATGGCCGGTTTGGATTGAAAGATTTTAAAATTCATAAATTTTATAAAATTTATATATTTTAAATCCATAGATTTCATTATTTGTGGATATTAAAAATTATATCATTTAGTTTGACTAGAAAATTTATAGATTAATAATATAATTACTTTTACATTTATATTTAGTTCAATTACTACAATTTATAGATTAATAATGTAATTACTTTTACACTTATATTTAGTTCAATTATTACAATTTATAGATTTAACAATTAATTTTCATTTTTATCTTTTATTAAATATTTATAATTTATTATTGATTAAGTATATATAGTCAATTTCACTGTATATTAAAAAAAATTTAAAATAAAATTGGTTATTTTAAGAGTTGAAAAATAAAAAAATAAAATTATTATAAGTTATAATATTTAATTACATTGCTAAAAAATATTTTTTATTAATAATTTAATACATATTAATACTATATTATGCAAAATAATAATAATAATAAAACAATTGGTTGAAATTAAAAAAAATTATTTTTACTTTTTTAATATTGAAGATAATTTTAGAATATTATTAATTTATTATGAACAATTTTGGAATAAAAAATTTGGATCAAAATTTATAAATTTTGAATTTTCTTACATAAAATGTGGAAAATTAAATTTTTAAAAAATAAAAAATTTTGGTGAATAATTAATTTTTTACAATTCATTAATCTTAATATTTTTTAAGTAATTAAAATAAATATATGAAATATCTAAAATTTTTTATTTAAAATATTACAATTCAAACATAGCTGTTATAATTTTATTTAGATATGACGTGTAAAAGAGAGAGTATTTAGATGTAAGAGATATAGTGCCGCCACATCATATTATTTTAATATCGTAACTGGTAGATTTTTCATGTTGCTGATGGTAGTAACCACGTAACTCTTTTTATAAAAAGAAAACCATATGCCTAAAATTGCTCAACAGTCAAATTACATGTAGTTTTTAAAACTTTTCCCTAATTTTTCTTTTGGATCACTTCAAAAATATCTTCAAGGTTTTATTATGTTTTCAATTAGACTTATTCGCTATGTTTTAGGTTAAGGTATTTTAAACGAATGAATTTAAATAATTTATAAATTTATGCTAAATATATCGGTTTACTATTTTTAAAAAGAAATTATTGATTTTAAATAATCTATTGTCCACCAAAATTTTTTATTTTTAAATGAATTAATTGCCTATCTAAATTTTATTTAATAAATTAATAATATTTCAAGATTATCATCAATCCTAAAAAAAAAGCAAAAAATATTTTTTTTAATTTTAAATAGTTGCTTTATTATTATAATGCATAATATAGTGTTAATATATATATTAAATTATTAATAAAAAAATTTTATTTTAAAGCAATGTAATTGGACATCATAATGCAAAATAACTTTTTATTTTAAGAATAAGAGGTTAGGCTCTAGAGATTAACTTATATGATATAAAGAGATGAATTACTGTTAACTTATTTTTTATTTTTTTATTTTTTAACTCTTAAAGTAATTAATTTTATTTTTTTAATTTTTAAATATATGATGGAATTGATTGTTTTTAAATATTAATAATAAAATATTAATATTTAAAAAAGAATAAAATTGGAAATTATTTGTTAAATTAACATATTGTAGCCATTGAACTAAACACGAATGTAAAATAAATTAAATTTTCAATCTATATATTTTATAATCAAAATAAACAATTAATTTTTTAGAGTTTATGAATATCACAATTTATAAATTTAAAATTCATAAATTTTATAAAATTTATGAATTTTAAAATCTCCTAATCCGATTAATGTTTTTCTTATCAATTGCACTCAATTTTTTTTTTCATAATTCAACCGTTCATAATTTTTCGTCAATCAATTTTTTTTTCACTACTGCTAGCCATTAAAGATTTGTTCAATTTTCGCTCAATAAAGATTTGTTCAATTTACCATAATTGCCAATACTAAATCATTTTACTCCCACAACTGAAAATGTATTCAATTAGCTCCCATTATAATTATTATTGGATATTAAATATATCACAAATAGACTTTAAGTTAGTTAAAAATTAATAAGTAAGAGCAATTGAACAAATTTAATTATGCAAAATCATAAAATGCAAGGGAAATCAATTTTTTTCTTAAATATATTTATACATAGGAATATATATATAAATCATAATACAAGAAAAAAAATTGAAATTTAAAAAAAAAAGTTCGTAAGAGAAATTCAACCAGCATTTTTTAACACCTTTTTAGACATTTTATTCTGGTTTATATAATCAAAATTTTAATTGACGAACTTTATTTAATAAATTAAATTTAATAATGGATTTTTGTTATAATAAACTAAATGTATTGATACATTTGAATCTCAATAAATTACAGGTCATTTAATTTAATATTTAAAATTAAAAATAAATAATTTTGTGATTATAGGTGCGTTATAGAATAACTCTTAATAATATATACCAATTATAGATTAAGTGTCAAAAAAAAAATGTTTAGGAAAAAAAAATATGATTGCTCAAAGTGAGAATGCATTAATTTTATATATCTATTTCTTGTTGGAGAAAGGACCCATAACCCATTTATGTATATTGACAGACAGCTGGACTTGAAAAAGGCAGTTGAGATCTATCTTCCAACTTTCATACGTCATGGTGGTAGGTGGACTTTATTAATGTTTATATATATATATTATATAAAAATATCATTAATTAATAAAAGCTTTAAGGCATATGATGATATTATTGTAAAAATATTATTTATATAAGAATATAATTGAAGATATTTATTATAGCTATATAAAATTAGAGAATATAATATATATATATATTGGAAATATATTATATTAAAAATATATTAAATATATTTGGGGTGGAGATTGGATTAGAGATTGGGACAGAGTATGTAGGTTCCGTTTTCGAAAATCAAAGTTAAGATTTAATCTGTAATCCAATCCAAACTCTGTCAATGGTCAAAAAATTCACCCCATTTTAAATGGTTTCGAATCGAAATTCAATAGATTAGGTCCAATTGACATCTCTAATTTTGATTGAGCTGTCTAGTGCCACATGTGTTCATAGTGCATTATTTTAATTATGTCAAATAGAAGTCTCATAAGCATTTTCTTTAGGAAAAGTATAAAAAAAAATGTATTTGTAGTTTCATGCTATGAGGTTTTTTTTTTTTTGAAATAAAAAGGATTTTGTAATTTATGATGCTAGTAAATTTAAGTCTTTTGGTCATAATAATATTAGAAAATATTGAATTGGTGCTAATATGTAATAAAATAGATATCAAATCAACAAATTAAGTTGTAGTTGAAATTACAAAATTGTTACATATAAGTATCAGTTCACACTTTCTAATATTATTATGACGAAAAAATTTAAATTTACTAACGTTATAAGCCACAATACTATTTTTGCTTTGGAAAAAAATTTTATATTTAAAATTATAAAAGCATAAAAATACGGGTAGGTTATTAAATTTTTTTTTTTTTTGCTTTATGCACATGTATTTATTTTTTATTTTTTATTTATGAGGAGGTTCAATAGATTATAGAGTATATAATAGAACTCGAACATTTAATTTAATTTAATTTAAGAAGGTAAAGTGTCAATTTCACTTGAGAACATTCATTAGAAAAATTAAAAGAATGACATTTTGATAGTTAAGACAAAACAAAGGGATTAATCTGGAAAGGAAAGCAACGCATTGACGGATTCGACGAGATTTTAATGACCGTTAAAAGCCGTTAAAGGGCCCGCCAAAATTGCCCACGACACCAAAATTCAACTGTGAAGTTGAAGAATGCAGTCCAGAGAAACAAGGAGGTCGTTTAAGCTTTGTTGGAATAGATTCCCCTGCCGTTTCTTTTTGTAACCATACTTTGCCTTTACTCTACTTTGTGCCAAATTTCTCTTTTCAGTCCGTAGCTTTATTTTTTTATTTTTTCGTTTTACTTATCAAGAAACATATGCTAATCTTCTCCTCAACCTCCAAAAAACTTGAGATTCCTGTTGTTTGTAAGACACTATTTGCCTATATGATTTTTCTTTTTTTTTTTTATTTCATGGGATTTTTTAAAATTCTAATTGTTAATAAATAATTTTTTTAAATTAATTTTTATTCATTAAAATTGCTAACTTTACTGTTTTTTTTTTTGTGATCACTCAATTTATTATTTAATATTAGTGATTTTTCGAATTTTAATTTATTCTAGAAAATTATTAAAGTTCAATTTTCGTTTAGGGTGTGTACCCTCGTAGCACAGGGAATTAGCCATTCTCTAAAAGATATCATATTTGAGACCTCCTATAAAAAAAAAAACTCATTTTTTTCAGTCAATGAAGTTACTAATATGATATTTGAATAGAAATTTTAACATGTAAATTTAAGAAATATATATTAGAAATTTAAAACTACAACTAAGCAATTTGAGATGATGACGAGCTCGATCTATACTGAACTTATAGGTCAAGTTTGATTATTGTGGCAAGCAGAGATCATAGTTCTGACTGAATGATTGGACTGCTAATTGAGGCTCTACGAATTTCACATTAAAAATTTACCTAGAAAACATGTTTTTTTTTTTCCTATGGTCTTCTAAAAAGTAGGAATACGCCTAAATTTTAAAGAAAGTGTAGGGTTAATTATATTTATAGTCACTGAATTTTATAAATTAATACAAAAAAAATTATTACCGATCAATTTTGATAAGTTGTCAGTTGGAAAACTCATTTTTTAAATATTTATTGGGATATAATGATATTACAACTCCACCATTAATTACTTTTAACCATGTTTTTTTGATGAATTCCAGAAGCAACAATACTATTAATTACCTCCGGCCATATTTTTTTTGCAACTCATCAAAAAAATATGGTCAAATGTGACTAGTAATTGAGTTTTGATATCATTATAACCCAACAAATAGATAAAAAATGAAATTTTAGGCTGATAACTCATTAAAATTGATTGACGATAACTTTTCTGTAATAATTTACAAATTTCAATAATTTTAGTGTTACAAAACAAAAAATTGTGATTTAAATGCAAGTAATATAAAGTTTAGTGACAAAAATATAATTAATCCAAAAAGTGCATGTGAGACATGCAATGGATACATGTCGTACACACCACATGGCGTGTCATTGTCCATATACAAGGCCAAAGACTTCAGATACAACTGTGATACATTGAGGATACGGATAGAGATACAACTAGTATTGTTAGAATCGTTTGATTTGCGATTCAAATCGTTCAATTCATAACAATTATCTTCCAAAATGAGTCAAATCTTGCAGAGAATCGAGATTAATATAAAATCGACAACGAATCGTGTGAATCGTTACTCGTACGATTCTCCCATTTAGATTAAAAAGTCAGAAAAAAGAAAAAGTTCGAAGAAATCGCTGGGATGGGAGTGGAAGAAAGAACCTAGGAGTCGAAGAAAAAAAGCACTGCATTTGAAGAAATCGTTGGAGTCGAAGAGAAAAGCAGGAGAATCTCTATGGGAAATTCTGCTCTAAGTTGTGTCTTTTGCCCAGGTGGAGGCTCATCTCGAATATCGACTCTTAAACCTTAGTAGAAAAATTTACAAATAGAGTAGAACACTTTCTTACTTAATTTTCAAGTCAGAAGCCTAATTTTAATAATAATGCTTTATTTAGAGATGTTAAATGTGTCATCCGATGTAATAAAAGCATAGACTAACTTTGTTGTTTTCTTTTTTAAATTATAAGAATAGAATAATTTATTTTGTTTACGAGAAATAATCTATAATTCTTAATTCATAAATATAAAAAGGTAATTTAAATAAATAGTTTTTTAAATAATTACAAAATAGTATCTATATTATATAAATTGCTTGACACTATTATTAGTAATTAAATAGTAGTATTAGGTTTATCAATGGAGTATTTTAAAATTATGAAATATATAACATAAATATATTTTTTATTATATCGTGTTCTTGCGGTATAAGTGTTCTAATTTTTTAAAATTTACCGTATTTTTTGTATCCATGATCTTACTTTTTAGTTGATCTTTAGCTTTCAATGTAAAAGTGGTCAATGTTTTCCTTATCAAAGGGAATACAAAATCAACTGAACTGGAAAACTATTCAAATGGTTTAGTCACAAATAGTGGAAGAAACTAAAGACGTCCTAATGTAAACTTTTTTTTTCCTCATGAGTAATCCGTCCCCTGTTCAACTGCAAACAAAAAATATGATATTTTTAACTGGATTTCATTTTTCATGTACTGTAGAATTAGCAAACACTTTCGAGTTTCGGGATTACATGCAAATGGCACATAATAATCCAACTCTCCACATTGACAATTTATTTCTTGAGGGACACTATCTACAAGGAGTGGAAACCACCAACCAAGGAAGTGGAAGGTGTAGAGGAAGAAATTTCTCAGGATGATTGGTCTAATGCTCAAAAGAAGGCAAATGAAAGAAACAAAAAAGCAATGACAATTCTCCTTACCACCATTCCTCAAGAAGATAGTCTCAAAGTGTTGCATTGTAGAAACGCTCATGATGTTTAGAAAACCTTGGAGAATTACTATGAAAGGACCAAACAAGTGAAGTCCATGAGAATCCAATTGCTCATGTCCGAATATGAGCTTTTTAAGATGAAATCCTTTAAGTCTATTACCGACATAACCAACCGACCCCTTGCTATCATCAACAACTTAAGAAAGGCTGGGAAGCACCTTAAGCTTGAAGATATCAATAACAAAATTTTGATAAGTCTTCCTACCAAGGTGTACAGGTCAAGAGTTACCGCCATTGAGGAAACCAATAATGATTTAAGTAAAATGTCCACCGATGTGCTCATTGGCAAGCTTCTCACACATGAGATGGTTTTGGCAAAAGACAAGGAGATAGAGCTTCAAAAGGAGAAGAAGGCTTTAGCTTTCAAAGCTTCAATTTCAAAGTATTATGAAGATGAAAGCTCTAGTCAAGAGGAAATGAGTGAAGAAGATGGTAATGAAAAGATTGTCAACCTTATGAGAAGATTAAAGCATAAGGAAAAGAAAAGGTATGGTAATAACTTCAATCAATCCTCCAAGTACTCAACACACAAAAGGAGTTCATACATGAAGCAAAAAAGACATAAGCCCTCAAGTGATGAAAGCTCCTCAAGCGAAGGAGAATTTGCCGCCTCTTGCTCCATGGTGTTACAAGAGGACTCCTATAAGATATGTTCTACATCTCAATCCTTTAATAACATTGATGATGATGATGATATTTTAATTGAAGTTATGAACCTTGAAATTGAGAAATTTAAAAAGAAAAGTATATTTCATAAAAACAAGTATTTGGATTTGAAAAATAATTTTAATGATCTACAAAAAATTGTTTTAGAGCTTAAAACATCTAATGAATCTCTTAGAAAATCATTGGATGATCTTTCATCAAAACATTCAATATCTTTTTTGCTC
>CATIWF010078524.1:0-67049 GCA_949630135.1 Balakata baccata | reverse complement strand
AAGCGTCATATTATCATATTAAATTAAATTTTTCATGCTCATATGTCCGTATTTAGACTCTGGTCGGTACGCCTCTGTACTGCGGTACAAACGACAGTAATACGCGTATACGATCAGGGTCTATATCGCGGACGTGACACTTGACGTTACATGGTACACATTGATGTCATCAGCTGCTTTGTCCATCCCATGCTTTGCTATGGCTGCTAAGGTTGCATTAATCGACATGTCTGCTGGGATCTACAATAAATTTTCATTATATTCGAGAGATTTCATTAATTGCATAAATCCTTAAGATTCAGAAATCTAAATATGTTTTATTTTTCCTAATATATAGAAAAAAAAAATGAAAGAGAAGAGTGAAGCTAGCAGCTTCCTATGTCAAGAAAACAATAAGGTTTGCCAAAAAACAATTGAGTAGCCCTCGGCCATAGTATGTGATTATTGAACCTAACATTCTGCATGCAGCAAAATTAAGTTAGATGAATATTAAAAAAGATATATAATTACAAATGCATGGTTGGTTAATCTAGTTTGACACTTTTTCTAATGTTTCGAGTTCGAGTTTTGTATATAGATAAAATTTGTACAATGAGAGCCCTACTACATAATCGGTCAATAATTAATTTGAACCAAAATAGTCAAGATTTATGGGCTTATGAAGTATGGTTGGTAAAGAAAAAAAAATCATTATTTTTAATATGTAAGATGGGATGGTAAGGGGTTCACTCTACTCTTAATCAGATGTTTCGACATCGAACACTGTATAAAGTGCTTTTAAACTTGAAAAATAGTGTTTTACCTCTTTAATAGATATATTCTGTGTGAATTCTGTGAATTCAGATTATTAGATGGCTAAGATTAAAAAAAAGATAAATAATTGAATATTAGACTTAATATTACCTATTTCCTTGTATCCAACCAGGAAATGGTTGAGCATAAGTGCTCTCAATGATGCTACGTCGAATTATGACAACAGGCACCACTCCTCTCAATTTATTAATCATCATTTATCCCATATAGCTTTTGTGAAGGCATAAGTATCAGTCCATCCATATTCTTTTGCTCTATATAAAAATGATTTAATTAATTAAAAACACATCTAAATGTTAATTAGAAAATAATATTTTTCCAAAATGGAATGAAATAATAAACCTTTGTAAACCAAGCTTTCTCATGTCCTTGAAAGATTCATCACTAGCATTCAAAGCCAGTCGAATTTCATTTTCAATGTCCAATTGGTTCTTGGAATTGAAATTTCCCAGTGCAATGGTTTCTCCCATCCCAAATGCCTTTTCCATAATTCTTCCTTTTCTTGTTCCATTAACATATGCAGTAGAAAATTAACTGATTAGGAATAAAAAAAAACTTTGTGGAAATTAAGTAATAATAATTTATCTATGTAAATATTAGAATTGAATGGATTTAAAAAGTCGAGTTTGATTCAACTTTGAATTAAAAGTATTTAAGTCTATCCGAAATTAGTTGTCTTGACCACTTATTTACTTAAACTCTGATTTGGATCTTTTCTGATAGGCTTGATAATTGTAGCATACACCTTTGCTTTGGATCTTTTCTGATAGGCTTGATAATTGTAGCATACACCATTGCTTTTAAACAAATTAGTTACATTATAATTATAAACTCATTTTCTATCTATTAAACTCTCGATTTGAGATTTTCGTCAACATGTAAGACATCATCTGGTTATATTATTGCCAAAAGACATAATCCATATCTAGCTCTTCGAATTTTTCCATTTTTCTAAGATTGTCCCTTAATTTGTTTTTGTTCAATTTGCCACCCGATTGTTATTTTTTGACCATATTACTACCTTAAAAATTTGAAAAACGACATTAACTACAATTTGTTAACATGGAAGCCAAAGTATAAATTACCAAAAATGGCTATTATGTTAGCAAATTGTGGATAATTGTATTATTTTTTAAATTTTTAAGGAAATAATATAGTCAAAAAATGCGTCGAAAGAAAACTGGACCAAATACCAATCAAAAGTGCAATATAAGAAAAATTGACGAGAGTGGAGGGATTACATATGATTTGAGCCTTGCCAAAATGACTACAAAAAATGAACAATGCCAAGCCAAATGACTCATCGGTTAGAAGAATGAAAATTTCAAAAATAAGAAAAGAGAAAAAAATTTTATTTTTGAATATTTCTCTTTCCAGTATCATTTATATCAACTCGATTAAATTTTCTTTTGACTATGCGAAAGTAAAACCAAATTTGGTGTGATGAAGGGAAAATTGTAGTAATTAACCTAATGATACTTGCAAAAAAAGTATCAGCCTATTTTTGGATTGAATGATTTTAAATGATGAATTTTGAATAATTCATGGATTGAAGCTAAATTCATTGACTACTTAAAAAATATTAAAATCCATTGATTTTACAAAATCCATCATCCATCAAAATCCTTCTACCATTTTTTATTAATGAGGAATTTTTATCATATTTTTTTATTTCAAGATTATCCCTAATAAATTTATAATATTCCAACATTATCTTTAATTATAAAAAAAACAAAAATCATTTTTTCTAACTAATTGCTTTATTATTATTATTATTATTATTATTATTATTATTATGCATTAAATTATTAATAAAAAATATTTTATTATGAGAGAGTACTATTAACTTTATTTTTTTATTTTTTTATTATTTTCCAACTCTTAAAATAATTAATTTTATTTTTTTAATTTTTAAATATATAGTGGAATTGATTGTATATGCTTAATAATAATAAATTCTTAATATTTAATAAAAGTTAAAATTGGAAATTCATTGTTAAATTTATGGATTATGGTTATTAAACCAAACATGAATGTAAGAGAAATTACGTCATCAATCCATAGATTTTATAGTTAAACCAAACAATAGAATTTTTAAAATTCATGAATTTAAAATTCATAAATAATATAAAGTCCATATATTTTAAAATTTTTCCATCCAAATGGTGCCTTGATGTTTGCAAGACTTGGCAAATTCAACAAGATGGAAACTACTCGTGTTTGTATTAATGGAAAATTCATATCTGCAATGTTTTGAAAACGAACCTAATTAAAAATATTTTTCTGTAATTTTCCCAATCATTGTTTAAACATAATTATATAGAAAATGAGAAATTCAATTTTTAAATAAATTAAGTCTACCTCGTCATTAATAGACTAATATAATCATACAATGATATGTATGCATATTCATCAATTATCATTCAGTATGAATAAAACAATTAAATGTGTATTACTATATGATTGAATTAATTTACAGATAACGTAATAAACTGAATCTACCTAAAAGTTTCTCCCAACAAAATTACCTTTCATTGAAAGTAGTATTGGCAGTAGAATTGATAATAACATCTACTTGGGTTGAGAGGAGATGAGCCATGTCCCCTTCTATCCCAAGTATCACTTACATTTCCTACCACTGGGACTAGCATGCTTAACATGAAATTTTCATATGAATTTCCCAATTTTTCCTTTATACACTTGAAAATCTCTGCTTCAATTATCTGACAAATACAAAATAACAGTTTGTTTTAAAATTAAATCAGATAAATAATAGGAAAAACCAATTAAGAAACGGTTGATTGTTGTGAAATGTCTTGAATTCGAGTCTCATTGCCACCATCCACATATATTGGTAAAAAATTATCACTTTTATGGTGACTATTCACATTATATAGTCCAGGCCTATACTGGGCTTTTAATAAACAAAAAAAAAAACATAATAGCAATAAATAAGGGAAAATTACAAAAGAAAAAAATTCTAAATTTGTAGAAATTTTACAATTATATATAATTTTTTAAAAAATTCTATTTAAATTATATAAATTTTTATTTTTGAAACAAATTTAGTATTGGTAGCACAAAATTAGTCTCTGAACTTAAATAGTGTTTACGTGAATTGACTGAATGGAATAGCTGGTGCAAATGTGGATTAAATAATCGGTTAATTATAATTTGATATATTTAATCCAGTCTGTATTAGTTAATCCACGTCAACTCCAGTTAATCTATTCAGTCAATTCATGTAAACGTTAGCTAGGTTTTGAAACTAGTTACCGAAACTAGATTTGTTTCAAAAATATAAGTTCATATAATTTAAATATAATTATTTTAGAATTGGATATAATTTTAATATCTTGCAAAAATCATGATTTTTTTTTGTAATTTTTCCTATTAAAAAAAAAGTGAGCGTATACTTCATTTTTCAATCTTGCCATAGCAGCTTCCTTGTTTTCTGCCTTGATTATTAGATATATCTTCTCAATATCTGGCACCGACCTTAAAATTTTTTCAACAAGCGCTGCATATAAAATAAATAAAGATCAATAGTCATTTTTAATTTTATTTTATAATTTTCCTTGTAGAAATGAAAAAAAAATTGAGAAGAATTAAATAGAATGATGTTGGGGAGGTGCTCTAAATGCAATCACTTTTAGCACTTGTTATACAAACTTATTTTATATGAATAAAGACATTTTTATTATTTTAATATTCATTTGATATATGAATTGATAGTGATCATAAATACATAATATAACATAAAGGAAATCATAATAAAATCATGATAATGAAATTCCTATCATGTGTAATTATATTGGTATCTAAATTATTTTTAGTTATAAGATTAATGAGATAAGACATTATTAATCCGGATATACTGACATATATTGTACTTTTTGGTTGGATTAAATAATAGATCTCATAAGCTATGAGCATGAGATGTTCAGAGTTAACATGTGGATACTTGCTAAGAGTAGTCAAATACCTTGAATGACCTGCTATGAAACAATCATATGGATTATCTATTCAAATGTCAATAATTGTATCATCGTAGCAATGGTGTAGGTATTCTTAGACTTAAGATACTCAAAGATATATTGGATATTGATTATGTGCTTTTACTTCGTTTTTTGCTGCTTCACAAAGGTCGCTTATAAGATAATGATTGGGTACAAGTTGAGATATTTGAAAATAATTGAATAGTCAACAGATGATTCACTGCTCCTGATAAAGGGATTGTATATCTATAGCCTCTAATCGAGATCATCACTCAGAAATCTCTGGTCAAAGTGGAAATGTCATGAAGATAGTTTTCAGTGACATGTCAAATTGAGTAATGAGTCTCAATAACAAGATCTGACATTACTTGAGTTAGGTGTGATATAGTCAATCTAGCGAAAGTTGACACATAGTCTATGCTCTGAACTGAGTAGGATATAGGATGACAAAATAATAAATTGCACATATATTATCTATGAAAAAATTTGTAGTCAAACCACCGACTTTCCGGTCAATTGGAAGTCATGATGTGTTACTAGATATCGCTCGTGATTTGTTCAAATTAATTATTAATTTGAGTGGCTAACATAACCGATAATCAAATGAGTCATACACTTTGAAAGTGTGAAGGAGAAATAAAATAGTATTGGATGAGATCCAAAATAATGAGATCATTATTTGAGACCGAACCGTGATGAAATCACAGGAAAAATTTCGGAAAAATCTGTCTGGAGGGGTTACAAGCCTGACAGGACATGGCTAGCACTGCCGATTGTCCTTAATTAGGCAATTTTGTGCCCCTAATCCTATTTTGAAATTGTTTTTGACACAGAGTGTTTGATAAACACCTATAAAATAGTATTTTCACCAGAAAAAATTCCTAGCAACTATAGAAAATTAATTGTTAATTTTCTAGATACTTTCTCACATAGAATAATTATTTTTGCTAGTATAAAATAATTATTCAAGGCTATTTTCCTAAGAGATTTTCATTTACTATCTTCATATGGATCACCATTAGCTTGGATTATTGTAATTTTTGACAACCCGACAAGAAGAATGAGTGAAAATAAACCAAAAAATTAAAGGTAAAATCTTTAAACCTTTTTTTTCGGTTAATTAATTTTGATGAAACAAGTTGTTTGGTTCAGATTTTTTATTTTATTTTTTCACTGCATTATATGTATAAGATACTTTGGCAAAAAATCCAGTTGCACCAGTAATGAGTAATGTTTTCCATCGCAGAAACTTGACAATGCCTATTACATCGTAATGCTTCTCATCAGTTGAAGATTCCCATATGTCGTCAATTTCTCTGTTCATCTTTTTTTTTTTCTTACAAAATTCAATTGGTAAATATATACTTTTCACTGGAAAAAACTTATATATTAGTGGATACTTAAAGTCAAATGTTGGTATAAAGATTCATGAGAATTCGTGTTTTTTTATTTTTAGTTTCAAAGAACAACTATTTGTTTTATTTTTTTATTATTTGAATTATATTTATCCTTTTTTTAATATTATGGGATTAAAAAAAAGTGTATTATCTAAAATTGAAAAGGCTTAAATTTTGTTTTGCTCTTTTTATCTTATACAAAAGGCTATATCAAAAGTGTAAATAAACTCCAGATGTATGGGCGATGTATAGGGTCTAATTTCAACAATGTTAATTATACTTTTAATAATTTGTGCAAAAATAAATTTTTAAAATTTTTTTTCTATAAAAATCACTTACTGCAATTTTTTTATCGAATTATTGATGAAATGACACCGGAATGCTAACATATTATGTTAGCATCCACATAGATGTCATATTAACAAATTCAAATAATTGTAATACCATGTCATTATCCACTTCAGCATTTCGGTGAAAAAATTGTCTTTAAATGATTTTTACGGGAAAAAAAATAAAATTAAGTAAATTTTATGAAAATAAAATAAAAAAGTTAGTTTTGCTCAAGAATATGATAACTTTAGGTAAAATTAACTGCGATGTATAATTCAGTACAATCAAGTCCATATCCTAATTACACATTGTCGTTTGTCGCATTAACAAATCGTTTTCATCAACCCAGCATATGAGTCAACAACCAAAAAAATCACCTTCCATGCAGAATTTCAATGCACATAATTGAAATAGGAAACTAATCGTTGGATTAAAGGGAACCAAGCCATTTTCGAAGGAAAGTAGGTGAGAATATTCCACACGCTGAGGTTACTTTGGTGTATGATCAAGGAACGCTCTTATACAAAAAAAAAAAAAATAATATGAAGCCTGAGCATCGTCCCCACCACCAAACCCAGCCACCTCGCCGTCACTTTCAAAGATTTCAGGAGCCGCCTGCTATAGGTCGGGTCATTTATGTATCAAATTTTCCATCTAAGTGGAATGCTGAGACACTTTGGCGTCTTTTTTCTAAGCACTGGAAAATCAATGAGGTTTATGTTCCAGCTCAACTCAATTCCACATGACTACTTTTTGGATTCATCAATCTACAATCTTCCAATGACTGCCCTGCAATTTTACATTACATCAACGCTATCGATATTGGGGAACATAAACTTGAAGGTAAAGTCTCCTTTTTTAGTTGGCCTTTTGCTAAGCAGGCTTCCTGAAATCGATCTTACAAAGAACTACCTCTAATGGTTATTAAAAAATCTGCACCACCTCCATCAGCTTACAACTGTCGTGACCACTATACCTATGCCGATATAGCTCTCAATAGATATGTGTCGCTAAAACTAATATTGTTGATGGCCGATTCATGGGAGCTTCTTCAGATGTCTCATGTATGGCTATTGGTATCCTTAGAAGTTCAAAAAATGCTTTTCTTGTTCAAGATGACATTGCGGCAGCTAGGCATGATTGTCTTAAGGTTGCACCTATGAGAGGTACATTGGTATTACTAACATTCTCTGATTTGGACAAATTGACCTCTTATTTAGATAACAAACAATCACTTCTAGGCCAGTGGTTCGCTAATGTCAAGCGATATGATCCTATGCTTACACCAATGCGTCGATTTATTTGGTTACACTGTTATGGAATACCAACTCATTTATGGTCATCTAAATTCTTCACTTGGTTAGCCAAATTCTATGGAGAATACATTACTCTAGATCCAGATACTTTGCAAAGGATCAGGCTTGATATTGTGAGAATTCTCATTAGCACCACTTCCCCCATTAACAAGTCTCTGGTTATTGCTCACAAGGATCTCAAGTTCATTATCATAATACAAGAAGACTATTGACGTGCTTTTTGTAACAAATGTAGCTGCAAACACCATGATTCCTCTTATGATACTAGTAGTTCTAGTTATGATGAACCCTCTTCAAATGACGACGGCGCTATCCGATGCTCTATCTACAAGGAAGCTGCCATAGGCAAATCTTTTTCAAATTTAATTATTGATGATGATCTGGTTTGTCATATTTTGAATTCAATAAATCTCGGAATGGATCAAGATCGAGAGATACCAGCTAATCAAGAATCGCGTCCTTTATTAATGGAAGTGGTACCAAATCCGGGCTCTAACTTTGATGACATGGTCACTTTATGCATACATGAGTCTATTATGTTGGAATCTTCAAGTTTGGAAAACAACAAGAATATATCGCCTATGACAGACACCTCATCAGCTTTGCATGAGTCATATGTATCAAAATCTCCTGCGTTGGACAATAGCAAGAATAAATTAAGTTTGGCAGGTACAACTTCTAATTCTAATCCATTTCAATTGAACTATCCCACTTCTAGGCCATCTGTTTTGGGCCAAGATGATCCACTTTTGGCAGAGTCCTCACCATCAATCAATCATAGGCCGCTTCAAAATTCAATTTTGTTGGACAAGAATTTTTTTAGGCCCAAATCAATGAGGGCTTCTATCTCTTTTGATGACCTGCTTGCATCAGTTCGGGTTGGGAAAAAACAAGGGGTTAAACGACAAAGTACAAAGAATCAAGCATCAAAGCCATCTTCTTCGACCTAGTGATAGTGAGATCAAAAGAGTTAACAAATGCCATGGTGATTTATCTTCATTGGAGCTGCTCAATGAGTCCTTTAGCACTCTCACTCTTGGGAAATCTTTGGGATTCACTTTTGAAGCGACTGACATAGTGGTCGAAAATGCTTTATCGGACATTATTGTCGAAGATCACCTTTGTTGGAAGGATTCATCCTTTTAAGCAACTTTATCTGTATGCTCTACTCTACTCCTCCTATTAATGGTAAGTGTGTTGGCATGGAACTCTAGGGGTATTAGCAGTACCTTTAAATTTTGTTAGCTCCAGAATTTCTTGATACAAAAGAAAGGCAATTTAGTGGTTTTACTGGAAACAAAGTCTAACAGTATCGCATTTCCTCAAATTCACAGCTTATGGGGAATTTTAAATTGTGATTGGGTTTTCTGAAGTGCTTCTGATACAAGATCTGGTGGCATTCTTATATCTTAGGACAAAGCAACTTTTTCTTGTAGTAGAAAAGAAATTCATAAAAATTGGTCGGCTATTCATGGGTGTTTTTTAGCTGACCAATTTAATTGTTGTATTATTGTTGTTTTTGGGTCGTGTGCTTTTTTTGTCAACCTCCAATTGGAACTTTGTACTGCTCTTCAAAATTATATTGACAAAAATTCTCAATTACCCATCCTTCTCATTGGTGATTTCAACCAAATTCGGGATACAAGAGAGTGCCAACCAATGTCTTCTAGTATTAGTAATTTTAACATTTTTATATATTCTTCTTCGCTGGTTGATATTGACCTTTAAGATGCAGCTTTCACCTGGAGGAATAGTGCTTCAAGGAGCCGAATTGATCGTGCTTAGGTTTCATCCTCTTAGATAGCTTCCCAGCCGAATTATTCTTTAACAGCTCTTGCAAGGGGGCCTTCTGATCATTGTATTATATGGTTCAGTGCCAACATTATCAATATGGGGTCTCGACCTTTTAAAATAATTAACTGTTAATGGGATACACTAGGTTTCTCAGCTATGGTATGACAGTTTTTGTTGCAATTACCAAGGTATTTACCCTTACATTCAAAGCTGCGAAAATTGAAGAATATGCTGGCATTTTGGAATCGTAATACCTTTGGGAACTCAAATCATACTATTGCTCATATTGAGGAGGATATTCATAAGCTTGATTTGGTAGCAGACACGCAGAACCTTTCTCAACTCGAATTTAAGAGATTAAATGCCTTAAAACATGATCACCTTTTTCATACAAGACAGCTGGAATCTCTTTGGAGGTAGAAATCTAGAGTCAACTAGTGTAAATTGGGAGACAGAAACATGAAGTTCTTCCATGTACATGCTTCTACTCGTCTTCAACGTAACTCTATTCACAAAATTCTTTCAGGCACTCGGGTTTTGTATGAGCAATCATCTATTTCAGCAGCTTTTTTGACTTACTTCTCCAAACATTTCAACTAAGATCATGTTGTTTCTAGTTCTATTCATAATCTCAGTCTTAGACGTTTAATCGACTTTCAAAGATCGAGTTTGGACATGTTTTTTACCATTGAAGAAGTCTGAAATGTGGTTTGGTCTTGTGGATCCTCCAAGGCGCCAGGTCTAAATGGTGTCAATTTCTTTTTTTATAAGAGAGCATGGCATTTTATAAAAGAAGATATATGGAGTTTAATTCACAATTTTTATGCAACTGGCAAACTTACGAATGAGGTCAAGCACTCTTTCATCACTCTGGTTCTGAAGATTTCTGGGGCATGTAAAGTTGAAGACTTCATACCTATTTCGTTAATTCATGGCCTCTATAAGGTTGTGGCAAAACTGCTTGCTAACAGGTTGAAGGATGTCATAGATTCAGTGATCAGCTCTAATCAATCTGCCTTTGTTGCAGGGCACTAAATCTTAGATGGTTTCCTTATTGCTAATGAGGTAATTGACTCTTGTAAGAAACTCATTCTAGCTGCTCTCTTTTCAAAATTGATTTTGAAAAGGCTTTTGATACTGTGAAGTGGGATTATCTTTTATAGGTTCTGTCAAATATGGGTTTCAGTCATACAAGGTGCAATTGGATTCTTGAGTGCTTTATGAATTCAAAGTCTTATGTGTTAATTAACAAAATAGCTCATTTTGGCATGATTTCGGGTTATCAGCTCCCAAGGCAAGGACCTACTATTTCTCACATGCAATTTGCAGATGACATGTTGATATTCACAAAATCTTCAAGGGATGAGTTTGTCAATTTGGCGAGAATGCTTCGTTGTTTCTCTCTTATATATGGGTTGCAGATTAATTTCTTTAAAAGCTCCATTGTTGGTATTAATACCAGCGACGTCATTTTGAGTGATATTACAAGCTCTATTTACTGTCATATATATGCTTTGCCCCTAACTTACTTGGGACTTCCCCTAGGCACTTCACCATCATGAACAGCAACATGGCAACCAATCATTCATAAACTGCAGCAGCGGCTTGCATTTTGGAAAAGTAAAATTCTTTCATAAGCAGGACGTCTAGCTCTTATCAAGGCTTGTGTCTCTTCTCTCCCTCTTTATTATCTTTCTATCTTCAATATGCCTGTCTCATCTACCAAAACTATTAACAAATATAGCAGAGCTTTCTTTTGGAGTGGGGGAGATTCATATGTGTAGATGCATAGAGTTATTGTGAGGCCCAAAAAATATGGTGGCCTTGGTATTTGCGACATTTCAGTTCACAATAAAGCACGTTTATTCAAGTGGTTATGGAAACTTAGTTCGAATTTAGGGAATTTGTGGACAAAGGTAATTGAACATAAATATGGAACCATTAGGGCTGATCTTACAATAAGCAAGCAATCACATTCTGCGATGTAGAGAGGTATTGCTGCCACATTCATGGGAAACAATTCATTTTCACTTTTCATGCAAAAAAGTATCAGATTTAAAGTGGGCAATGGTGAAAGTGTTTTGTTTTGGCATGATTTGTGGCTTGGTGATTATATTCTAGCTGAGAAATTTTCAGATCTGTTTGTTCTGACGGCTACACCCTACGGGTTCATTAAGGAAATGGGGACTTTTAGCGATGGTTATTGGATCTGGGAGTTAAATTGGATTCGTGCCTTATAAGCAAATGAATTGTGTCAAACTTCTGAGTTGATGTCCTCTTTGAGTAATGTTTGCATTGATTATGGGTTGATTGATCAACTTTTATGGACTCAATGCAAGAATGGTGAGTACATTGTTCACTCTTCTTATTTATCTTTTATGTATAATCACTATACTAATGGTTATCCCTAATGCCTGGAAAAATATATTTCCTGCAAAGATAGAACTTTTTGGTTGGTATTCTTTCTACAATAGGTTGCTGACTAGAGATTTTTTGTTTAATAGAAAGCTGAGTTCAATTTCTTTTAACATCTGTGCATTTTGCGGCAAGTATGGGGAGACTATTGAACATGTTATCTTGCATTGTTATTATTCATGGATCATATGGTGTTACTTTTTTAATTGGTGGGGCTTCTCATTGGTAGTACCTGGTCCTCTTATTGATTTCTATTTTATTTGGGAAGGCAGTGTTATTGGAAAGTTTCAGAGACGGTTTTGGAGCACACTTTATTATGCCATTGCTTGGTCACTTTGGCTGCGGAGAAACAAAAAATGCTTCCAGGATGAGTATCAAGATCTGCACTCCACTACACAACTGATCTTCTTCAAATTATGGGGATGGATTAAGTCATATCATCCTGTTTTTCCTTATAGCATGCCGTAGCTCATGATGTCACCTGTAGGAGTGCAACAATTGACCAATAAAAGATGATCAAACCCAGCTCAGAATTGATTTTTAACCTTCCTATACTAAGGTATGGGCACGCTTATCACCGGTTTGCTGCTTGACAATTTGTCCCTGCTGGCCTTGTGGCATACTTTGGCTTCTTTATTTTATATTGGTGTGTTTTTTCTCTTCCTTTCAATACAGGCTTGTTGTTCTTATAATATAGATAATGCTCACCTCTCTTTAGGTGCTCCAGTTTCATTAGCAGCTTTGTTTTTCAATTTATCTGCCATTTGTTCCTTTTAAGCTTTTCTTCATCTTTTTTGCTGCTCATTGTAGTATTTTGCTCTTCCGTATTCTCTTATAGGGCAAGAAGTAAAGGAGTGTCTTGCTCATGCCGGTTTGCTTAGTTCTAGAAATGAATTTTTTCCTCACCTTAATCTATAATTAAGGTGATTTTTCTCCACATTTTTAATAAAAAATACAAAAGGCATAAAAAAAAAAAACCATTGGATTAAAGTTGATTGAGGTAAAGTGATCATTTGGCCTCATAGAATGCGCCAATGGAGGAGGTTGTGGCTGGGATTTTGATGCTTGCGGTGCTTTAGGAGTGAAGGACTAAGCTGACTTTGGAGAAGAAACTGAAACTCCAATTAGAACTCCCAAGACGATGATGGCAAAGCTTTTGCTGCTTGCAATTGCAATGCCATTTCCGAGATTGTCGACTCCTTAATCATTTTTTTTTTCTTGTTGTTTTGTAGTTGAGAATTATGAGGTTTTTGTGCCTAAGCTTTTATAGTCCAAAAGAAATTTTTAGGTAGATCGGATCTATTACTTTATAAAACAGTTAAATATATATCATTTTGTAATTAAATTGGTCTAATAAATGAGTTTGTTGATAGAATAAACTGTACCTTTTCAATTTGTAGTCTAATTTTCTATTTTTTAAATTGTTTTCATTGGCAATAGTGAGTTACACGTATGGATAGGCATCCTCTTATATTTATTATATTAAATTTTTATTAATATTAGTGAATAATAAAAAAAATTGAAATTCAGAAACTTTTTTTAATATTTATAAATAAAAATATCAATTAAGTCACCCTTAATTGACTTTAATTTTTCAATTTTTAATTAATAATTATCAATACTTTAGTATATTACAGAATAGGTCAGGTTAGGAATGATAATATGCTTCTACCGTACAGTTAGTCTTTTTATAATAATTCCTTTCTATGACACACAATAAAAAGAATTTAAGTTTTTAAGAAGTGAAAAACTTTAACTGTAATTAAATTCAAATATAATTGTTTTAATTTATTAAAAAAAATTTAAGTAAAAAAATCTCACATTTTGAATTTAATTAATTCAGAAGTTATATATTCATTGTATTAAATTAAGATAAATAAATTAACTAAAAAATTAAATTTTGTAGAAAATTATATTTGTTTCATTTTTTTCTAATATAATAAATAATAACAAATTTATAAGAATATAATCCGTCGTCAAAAAAAGGAAGTGTCATATGTCAATGAGGTATCAATGAGTAATGATATGTGAATCGATACACGAAATACGTAAAATTAGCGAGTTAGTATTAAATTTATATGGGTTCGTGTTATAAACGAATCGATGTATTTATGATACAGCTCAAATCGTATCGTATTAATCTGATCCAACTTGTTTATAACATGAGTAATTTTACTGAAATATCAAGGTTAATAGTGTTATTTTATAAAAAATAATATTTAAATATCATTTTTGTGTCGTGTCTATCATAATCTAAAAAGACATAATCGTGTCAAAAGACTCAAAAAAGTATAATTGTATTGTATTTGTATTAGATTTTATGATTCAGATACGATAGGAATGTTAAACATGTTATACATGTCGTGTTCATGTAATCGGTTTAATTTTCATGTCGTATTCATGTCAACCTGATTGATAAATGGCTTGTGTTCATATCAACTATAATCATGTCACTCGATTGGGTCGATACGATAGAAACACGACCCGTGAAATCGTTTCGATACCTCTACATGTCAGCAGGGGATGGTAATAATGAACACGAATACATTAACACGTTATGAATTCAATATGAAATTTGTGGATTATGGTTAAGATTTATAGTATTAGTGTCACAATTGTGTCAATCTAATAAAGACATAAAAAATTTTATATTTTGTTGCGAGTTGATTTGCTAATACGAAAAAAATATGTTTAGTTCATTAATAATTTGTATTGTATCGTATTAAATTAACACGTTTAATCTGTCATGTTATAACTCATATATACATTATGTATATCATGTTATATTAATTTAATCATATTCAACGTATCTTATCGTGTTGGGTTAACACATTTAACCTAACACGTTATAATCTATATACATATTAACTAGATCTCGCATTATACTAATTTTATATATTAATAATGTTAAACTTGTTGTGTCGTGTCATATTAATCCATTTATTAAGTGAGTCTTGTTCGTATTTAAATTGTAGATATAATTAGCTTATCGTATCATATTTATATTGAACATTATCATATTATAGATATATTAAAATAAAATATGAATATAATCTACTGACATGAATTGCCAGCTCGACTAACAGCTGAGTTGAGAAAATTGGCTCTGTCAAAGGGCGAATATTCAGAAGATTAAATGAACATGATAACAAAGTTAAAAGATTTAATTGCTGAATTATATATATATATATATAGAGGCCTCGAACTTGAAATCTAGCTTGAATTGAAAAGTATATCTATCACCAGACTATATATTAATTTATATTTTAATGGCTTTCCTAAAAAAAATCAGCTAATTTGCAACTTTATCCTTAATACATCCTTTGTTATGTTTACCATTACCCTTTTAGTAAGAATTAAATTCAATTTAATATAAAAAGGTTTTAGATATATTAAGATAATGTTTTCCTATGTTTTACAATTGACTAGAATCATTTAATAAGATTAAAGTAATCTTAAAGTTATGTATATATATTAATGGAAGTTTAAATTCAAACATTCTATTAAAGATTCATAAGAATCATAATGTATCCATAAGAAAGGTTAGTTGTTATTATTATTATTATTATTATTATTATTATTATTATTATTATTATTAGAAAGAGATACCGTATTAATTTAGAGCTAACAATTCGTTTATATTGAGTCTAAATGTAGTGCATCGTTAATTATATATGACACAATTATGTTAAATAAGAACATAATAAGATTAATTAATTGAATGGAAATTCAAAATATGAGCACAATACAATTAAAATTTGTATTGATTCAATTAGACACAATTAACTTAATTTTTAAATATATACATGTTATACGATACAATTATATATGATTAATTTAATGTGTCTAAATATATACAACATGAAAGACGATTATACATGACATGAAAATCATATTACAAATACAATAAAATTTAAAAAAAAAAATCTCTCACATAAAATATTCATATAAAAAATTATTACAAAATAAACTACATAATTCATTTAAAAAAAACTACAAATTGATAATTAATAAGTCTTCAATCCATCATTTTTCTTCTTTTTTCCTTTTATATATATATATATATATATATGTGTGTTAATACATAAAAAAAAATAAATGAATAATAAATTATATAAAAAATGATTTAATTTATATTATTTAGTGGAACTTGCAAGTAAGCATTTTTCTAAAGATGTATTAGAGAATTAACAAATTTACAATTAGAGCATCAAAATATCAAAAAAAATTACACTAAGAAATATATCCTTAGATTTCTTACTAAAATTTGGTATTTTTATAATTTTGCTATAACTTTTTTTCTCTTATTCATCTTAGGGAAATATATTTTTGATCCGTTTAAACTATTAAGCCGCCCATATAACTTTATTTAGTAACATGACTTTGAACACTTGTAGTTTTATTTTGATATCTATTAAGCCACTATCATAACATGACTTCAATCTTGTTTTTGAAGATCCCTGTAGAAGGAAAAAATATGAAGGATGTGATAGCGTTGTTAGATTGGGTACATACAGGCATTGAGAAAAAATTAAAAGACAAACTCCTCTTATTTATAGCGATTGAATATGTACTTCAAATCGACACAACTCTTAGTTTTCAGTAATTTAGATAATAATAATTTTTTGTATAATTGTGTTTTTTAGTTGTAGATAATCACATTCCTTCACCGTAAGTTATGTCGGTGTGAAAAAATACATTCATTTATTAATAAAGCTTTAGGCCAAAAGTTTATTTTTTTTTTATTTTTAACAACATAAATCTAGCAACAATATATCCCCTTAAATTAGTCTCTAATTATTTAATGATTTTAAAAAATAAGATCAATAGATTGAGAAAAAAAATTATTTACTACTAAATATATATAAATTTCAATCAAAATCTACACCAAATTAAAAAAAAAAAAAGACAAAAAATAAGTAAAATACAAACTTTAGTATGCTTACCATTGACTAGACCCATTTAATAAGAATTAAATTCTAATTTGTATAATAAAGATTATAAAAGTCATAATGCAAACATTGATAGAACATATTCTACTAAATGCTAAATTTAATTTTAATTTTCAATCCACTTAAAAATTTTTTGAAATTAAAAATCATATGAGAAAATTAACTTCCAAACAA
The DNA here is from genome assembly GCA_949630135.1 of Balakata baccata. Classification (NCBI taxonomy): domain Eukaryota; kingdom Viridiplantae; phylum Streptophyta; class Magnoliopsida; order Malpighiales; family Euphorbiaceae; genus Balakata; species Balakata baccata. The sequence goes on along the minus strand of CATIWF010078524.1, from coordinate 49,860 downwards.
ATTAATTAGAATAATTGTTTCTTTAACTAATAATGCATGCATACTTCTTCTTTTCTTTTTTTTAGAAAAAGAAGAATATGTTTATGATTTATAAATCTCATTTTGCAATTTGATAAAAAAAAAAAAAAAGAAATTTAGATTTTAATTTTAAAGAATAATGCGTACACATTTTCATTTATCTTATATAAGTTTTACATATATTAAGGTAATGTTTTCATATGTTTACAATTGACTAGAATCATTACGGATATAGAAAATTTTTCCAGTAGGGGCAAATTTAATTTAATAAATAATAAATTAAAAATCATATATAAACAACTTATGAATAAAAAATATAAGCAATTTTGTTATTAATCATATTAGTAAGTAATACTAGACTTTCAAACATAAAAAAAAAAACATATCTTATAAATTTCATAATTAAATATATGATGTAGTACTAAATTGAAATAAAGTATTCGCAGATAACTTTTTATAAATATTCTAAAAAAACAACATAACAAAAATAAATAAGTTACTAATGTAATTATAAAATATTATTAAGACAATTATTCTACTAATCAAAATTAAAATTAATTTTATTTCATAAAAAATTAATATTAATTTTTCAATTAAAAATAAAAAATAAAATTTGAAAAAATAAACCAAATCAAATGTCAAATTTTAAATTTCAAGTAATAAAATATTTATATTCGACATATTAATAAATAACAATACTATTAATTTATAAAACAACCAAGAATCTTTTCAATTTTGTTTCATTAAAATATAATACTAATTTCACAATTAAAAATGAAGCGCTAAATTTGAGAAAATAAACTAAACTAAAAGCTAAATATCAATTTTAGGCCAAACATCAAAGAATATGTATTTTTAATTCAAGAAATTTAGATATCAATAGTACTATAATATCTAATCACTATTATAATAAGATAATTGAAAAAGATGTAAAGAATAAAAAAAGATTAAAATTTTAAAACTAACCTTACAAGTGATAAGAGATTGATTTTATTTGTAACAAGTTTTTTTTATTGCTTGTGGTTTTTTATTTGTCTTTTTCCAGTAATAAATGAAAAATGGTGAAAAATAAAAAAGAAAAATAGAATAAAATAGTAAAAGGTAAGTGGGTAAAAGAAATATTTGAGATAAAAAATAAAAAGTAGGAAAGAGCAAATAAAACATTAAATAAAATAAAAAATATCAAAAAGTAAATAACTTTCTTTGTATTTTTATAATAATTTACTATATAAAATAAATTATAATCATCATAAAATATATAAAAACAGAAATTGGAGAGATATGCAAAATAATCGCAAAATACTTACTATCTCTATTTTATATATGACTTTTAATAATGGAAAAATTAGTAATTTTCATATGAGTTATAATATTATAAAGTAGTATTAAATTTGAAATAATATGAACTTATTATTTACTATGAATAAAATACTATAAAATAATATGAAATATAAAATAAATATGCACTCATATAATTCATTATGAATAAAATATCATAATAATATATAATTCACTATAAATAAAATATTATATTATTATGAATACGAATATAATATCTAATAATTACATACAATGCATATTAATAAAAAAAATTATATAACTAAATTAATTTTTTAAGTAAGAGCAATATACTAAGTACGTAGAAAAATTTTCTTTAAACTAAAGAGAATATTTGTAAATATTTTTGGAGCCGGCGCAAATGCCCCATTGCCGCATGCTAAATCCGTCCTTAATCATTTAATAAAAGGAAAAGCTATACGTATCTTTGATATAGGATTAAAGTAATGGTAAAGTTATGTATATATTAATGGAAACTTAAAGTCAAACGTTCTATTAAAGATTCTTACGAATCATAATGGATACTAATATAAGAAATGTTAATTATCTTTTTTTTTTATCTTTTTTTTCATTATTTAAATAAAATTGATTTTTTTAATACAATAGACTAGAATTATAATGTACATCCTAATTGCACAAATGGTACTAAATGTTGTCATTTTATTACAATTTAGTATCAAATATTTTAATTGTTATAAATTTATCAAATATTTCATGAATATTACAATTTAGTATTAACTTTCAATTTCCGGTGCCCGGAAAAATGACATGACATATATGTCACATCATTCTACTATCTATGTCAAAATTATTCTCTCGTAAAAATACATTCAAACGGCAATATTTCTAAAGATTAAAGAAAAAAATTACATAAATAAGTTACAAAAAGAAAAATAATTTATCCAATCGTCATCATTTTGAGTATGTTTTTATTAGGGAATAAATCTAACGTAGATAATGAATAACGTGACATGTCATGTCATCTTTCTGGTGCCCGAAATTAAAAATTGGTACTAAATTGTAACATTTATGAAAAATTTGATATCAACCTGTAATAATTAAAAAATTTGATACCAAATTGTAATAAAATAACAAAATTTAGTACCATTTCCTTAATATACACTAGTTAAGAGCATATTGAAAAACCAACACTCCATACGTTTGTTTCATTTTAAATGTCAATGTTAGAATCTGCAAACGGATTAAGAAGAAAATTTTAATCACCATTAATCTTATAGATTAATTATGAGTTGTATCGATGGTAAATAAATTAAGCTACTTTTAAACTACTCAAGCTTAATTCATAAAATAATTAAATTCAATTCGAAACTAATCGAATCAAATTTAAACTTGAATAATTTATTGAATCGAGTTTAAATATAAAAAAGCCCGAGAATTTATTCAAGTAGCTAAGTATAAAATAAATTCGATATTATTTAAATCGAACCAAGTATACTGTCTGTAAAATTTATTTAGTTAATTTTAACTTTGCTAAGTTGAGTTTAAACCTAAATATTTTTCTAATTAAATTTTGAACAACTAAATAAAAATTGATCAAAATCAAATCTTAGTACTGTATCGACTCGATTACATCTCCAATTGTAACTAATAAACATCAATGAATATTTAAAAATTATGAATTATAAGATACTAAATGTACTAATAAATTCATCATAATTAATTAACAATAAATTTCAATCACACTTCGCTGTTTCTATTAAACGGGATTAACTGTTTAACAGGTGACAATTATCCTTCATTCATAAATACAACTTAAAAAACTTCCCTAACAAGCTAAAGCAGCCTAATTATAATATGTGCCATTTACATGAGCATGGCTTCTAAGAGTGACAAATACACCTCAAGGAACTATACACTAAAATATACATAGCTAATTTCCTATAGCAGACCAAGCAAAGAGCAACAATTGCCGCCAAGCATTACGTGGCTCACGACTGGTCCTGATTCTCCATTGCCCGAAACCAAGACGCCTCCAAATCAGTTGGTGAAGTAACCCTCTTGCGTATTAGCATTTCTACACTCGGGCATTTTCTCTTCCTCCCACCTCGTGCCCTAGACCTAAGTTGCTGATCATGCTCTTCAAAATCACCCTGAATCATGGGATTTAAGATCAGAATATCGTTCACTTTTAGCCCATCATAGGGAGCTTCCAAGTTGACAAGCAAAGCATATTTTTCAAAGATCCAACAGAACTTACAGGAGTGAAGATGTGGCAACTGGATTTCTCATGTCTATCTCTAACATGCTTGTATGCAAATCTCATATCACAGTCCGGAAACCCACAAGCAAATGGTTTGGCTTCACGGTGCACAGCCTTCACATGCTTATTAAGATTAGTTTTCTGTATGTACAAAGAAAATGAGAAATATATACCAAGTTGCTTTATCAGGATTTTAACTCCTAATAAAATAAACAGAACACTAAGAATGCGGCATCATACATTGGAGAATGTGTGGCAACAATCCTCAAAATGGCATTTAATTCTCTCTGTTGAACGACCACCTGTTTCATGGGTGCGCATATGTCTCTTTAAGTTCTTTTTCAGCTGCTTTGTCCCACAAACCTCGCAAGTCACATATCTATGGCATGACTGGATGTGGTCCCTGAGGCACTGACGATTGGAAAAATGTTTCATACAGCCTGGTTCTGCACAGATAACCTCTGCTATATCCAGTTTAACTGCAATAGTGAGGACACTCATCAGAGATTAGAACGTCAAAAACATTGGCAAGCTTTCAAATAGGACATCTTGCTGTTTCAGAAAATGTCAAACTGGAAACATGAATACAACACAAACACACAAAGACATACTACTGTCTGTACACATCCAACTAAACTATACCAAGGAGAGGAAGTGAATTTTTAAAAAAGAAAAGGTTAAAAAAAAAAAGAATCAGATATCAACCAACTAACCATGAGAATTGGAAAGATGAATACAACACAAACACACAAGGACATACTACTGTCTGTACACATCCAACTAAACTACACAAGGAGATGAAGTGAATCTTCCAAAAAGAAAAGGCTAAAAAATGATAGAATCAGATATCAACCAACTCACCATGGGAATCCTCATGTTTTAGCAGCTTTGATCGATACTTAAACACCTTCCCACACCCAGGTTCCTGGCAAACATGCTGCTCCAGACCAACATTCGTGGAGGGGGAATTCTCATTATGAAGTTCTCTTACATGCCTTTTAACATTGCCTTGGAAAACAAATTCACGATTGCAATTCTCAATAGGACACTTGAAGAGTTTTCCATAATGTGTAAGAACATGGCGATTTAAGTGATCTTTCCTTCTGTAGTTGGCATGACAATCACCAACTGGACACACAAATGGCCTCTACAAAATCAGAAATCACACAACAATTGCTTCAGGAAAATGTTACAGGCATAATCAACCATGACTCATTTCGCATAAGAACGCCCTCAAACCTCATTCAAACCAGTGCGTGACTGAGGCCCGCTTGATGGAGCTTCTCAGGAGGTCTCCCAACCTGATACTAGTCCATTCAAGTCCATACTTGCAGCCTCCTGCATTTTGGAGTTCTTTTTTGGGGGATCCAATGCTTCACGCCATCATATCAAATTATCTACAAAAAACTCCAGCAAAATTGTTAATTTTCAAAGGCTGCATATGCTAAAAAATGTGATTAAAAGATATTTTAGAGCTGTAAAACATAACACGGACTTCTCAAACATGACAACGGTGTTCAGATTGCTACAAGGTAATGATGCCAAAACTGAAAACATTATATAAATAAATGTTAAAGGTCAAATGGCATCTCATATGCTAGATAAGTTCTACACATTTGTTCTTTTCCTCCACCAGGACTTCCCTTAAGCAGTCTCCCTATTATGCTGAACAGGTAGACTAGAACTCAGAAAAAAAGGTTACTCAAGTAACTCTCCATCCACTCCCAAGAAAAGGGAGAACCTTTTGTTCTCTGTTTTGAATCTTCAACTCAGAACAAGAAAAGCAAATCATATCAATAAGATCACATAGAACTCAAGATGTCTAGCAGCTGATATTGTAAAAAGTTCAAACTGTAGAGGGTTAATTTTGAATTCACATCAGCATCTTTATTTGAGTTCAAAAATCTATCTTGCTGTCATGCACATACCAAACAGATATGCAATTACGAATATGCAATTCGGATCATTATAACAACCAATCAGTAGCATTACAAACATTTTCAAATGGGAAAAACATGTCAACTGCTTTTCAAGCCAGTATAACTAGTCCGTAAGAACTGGTATTACAAGCAATCCAGCAGCAGGACTCACAATTCTAAAAGCATAAATATAGTGCATCAACTTGTTTAAAGCTAGAAAGCAAATTAAATCAAGCCAAAATTTTTATGCAAAAGACAAATAACTAACAGCAATGAACCATACCTCAAGTGAATGACTTTGTAGATGTTGCTTCAAGTATGCAGGTTTTCTGAAACTAGCACCACATTCTGTACAAATATTGGACTTTGCTCCCGCCACTTCCTCACCTTCACTAACTTTCTCCTCTTCCATCTCCTCCTAAACATTATTAAAAAAAAAAAAAAACATAAAGATAAAATAAATCATCATCATCATCATCGGCATCAGATTTACATGATTACAGACAGCGATGTCTGCTAGTAATAATCTAACAGATCCAAAGTCACATATAGAAAGCAAAAAAGAAATAGAGACAATCACAACCTTATGGTGAGCTTGGATGTGAGAAGTGATAAGAGACTTCTTAGATCTGCAGATTCCACAGTAGTCACAGAAATAGCGTCTAATATCTTTGCGTGATGGACTTGGTACTTGGTTCTCCGCTGATTCTTCCATCTCTATATCCAATTTCCAGGTCAGGAGAGCTCTGGCGACGTAGAGAAAAGAAGAAGATTGGGAAAAGAGGCGCGCACACTCGTAGCAAATAACAACCCTAGCGGCTGCTTCACTATATATCGAGGCAGAATCACTTTTAGTCCCTCAATTATTATATAATTATTTTTTATTTCGTTTCTAGATTTTTAATTTTCTATTCTAATGTGTATATATATATATATATATATATATATATATATATATATATATATATATATATATATATTATTATTATTATTATTTTCTATCCACATTAAATCTCTAAATTTCTATTATTTGTTTAATTGAATCCCTGAATATTCTTTTAAGTCCACCACTAAATCCAAGCCAGGACTATATAGAAAAACAAATGATGGTTCATAAACAGGGTAGATATTAAAATAATATTATTATTTTATTTAATTGGTTAAATTAATTTTACATGCTGAAATAAAAGAAATTTAAAGAATAGTAGATGAAGCACGCATAATTTTGATAATAAAATAAATAAATAACACATAATAATTGACATAGAAAAAATGCTTTGTTATTTTTAATGTTCATTACGAAAAGATCTCAAACTTTTGCCTTTTTAAAATTTAAATTTGGTTGGAAAAGTCTTAAATGTTTATGATTTCTTGAGTAAAAAATTCGCAAAATTGGTGAGAGTTGGCTCATTTTTAGTACAGTAATGCTGAGATTTTTGCTGTTATTGTTAACCATGCAGACTCTCCTGAATTTTTCTTTTTTTATTAGTTTACCTTTTAAATTGGTTTTTAAATTCAATTGTTTCCTAACATTATTTTTGAACCAATTTGCTACTTCTCTAATATTTAAAAATAATAATAAATAGTCATTTTATATTGACATAATAGCTAAAAAATTGACCGAGTCTCAATCCATATTTTAGCCGCTATATCAACTAAATGTGGCTATTTGTTATATTTTTTAAATATTAAATTGATAAATTGATCTAAAAATTATATTCGAGGAGCAATCTGATCTAAAATCTCATGTAAAGGACAAACCGTAAAAAAATGAAGAATTTAAAGGATTAAGTATAGATTAAGCCTTGTGGCTGTCTTGCGATGCGAGTTGCACATGCATGGGAGATGGGATTGGTGGGTGTGTTTGTGATATTGGGCAATATGAACTTATTATGGTTGAGTTGTAGGGATTTTTTTTTTCTATGGTATTAGAGCACGATTATCGGCTTTCAAGTCTACCTGTAAAATTTTACAAGATACTTTTAAGAACAGTTACATGAGTAGAAAGTATGATTTTTGTTTTGCAAGTTAACAATATTAGAAATAAGAAAGAGAAAATTTCAAATAATTAAAAAATTCTTTCGGTTCCACGTGTATTATTTAACAATAATTTAAAATGAAATTAATAAATAATATTATTTACTGATTTATATATTTAAAATTAATTAATATGTAATCAATTGTCAATATAATTAATTAATTGTAAAATAAATAGATTCGGAATTTAATCTTTCCACGAGATAAAGAACCAAAATAAAAAAACAATAGAAATTTTTTTTTGAACACTTAGCTTATTATACTAGGAGCGGGTACGGGGCGGATTTCCCTATTCTCGACCCCGAAACTCTTGCCCCATCCTCAATCTCCGATGTAGAAATTTTTTTTATCTCTATCCCCGCATCTGACAAAAACAGGGATCCCCAACCCGATCTTATCCTTGATTTTTATAATATATTTTTTATTCTTTTCAATATTTAAATTTTGTTTATTTTAATTAATTAGTTAATTATATAATTTTTAAATGACAAATATTTTTTACTTTAAATAAATGATATATTCTTATTTTATTATTTTTAAATTTATTAATTATATTAAAATACAAATATATTTTATATATATAAGTATATATAATATATAAATATAAATAAAATTACCGGGGAGGGGATCGGATTGAAGATCGTTATACCGTCCCTGATACAAAAAACTTCAGAATTAGGGCGGGGCATATATTAGATGAAAAAATCTACCCCATTCAAGGCGGGCACTATGGGTCAGAGGCAAATTGTCATCCGTAGATTATACCACGAGAGAAGCAATGAGGTCAACCCCCAAAAAACCAAACTGTGCCTTACGTAAGGTAGGACTAGTGACTTGAGTGAAGTCGTAACAAGATGGTCATATTGTAAGATGTGGCTAGATCACCTCATTTTTAAAGAGAAGTAATGTTTATTGGGTATTTTAGTTTGATACTGTTTCACATCCAAAAGGAAGGGAGCTACGAATGAGTTAAATTTGTCGATGAAAATCTTCTTTCACATAATTAAGTATGTATACTAATATAAATTATACAATAAATTAATAATATTAATTATACTTAATAAAATAAATATATTTATTACTATAATTAATATAAAATCTAAGTTTATTAATACAACAATTAAAAATATAATTAATTTGATGAATTTAATTTCATAATATAAAATATATAATTAAATTAATATAATTATTATAAAACTAAAGTTAATTAATTAGAAAAATTAATGATATAATTAGTTTTATTAACTAAATAATAATAATAATAATAATACAAAGATAAACAATAAAATTTTAGCCTTCATTGAAAAATTTATAGACTTGCTACTGATACAATTTCTTTTGTTCTTCTGTCAAGGTTAATAAATCTACTTGTATTAACTGGAATGTTATTCTTTTTCTCTCATGTTCTTATCTTTTCTTCTCTCGTTCCTACTCTACGAGCATGATTATCAGCTTTCAAGCCCACTTACAAAATTATATATAGCACTTTTGAGCAATTGCATGAGTATAGAGTGATTTTTATTTTGCAAGCTTGCAACTTTAGAAATAGAAGAAAGAGCATCTCAAATGATTAAAAAAAATTTTGTTGTCCCACATGTATTATTTAACAATAATTTAATAAAATTAATAAATAATGTTATTTTTTGATTTATATATTTAAAATTAATATGTAATTAACGGTTAATATAACCAATTAATTATTTATTTAATTAAGTATGTATTCTAATATAAATTATACAATAAATTAATAATATTAATTATACTTAATAAAATAAATAAATGTATTACTATAATTATTTTAAAATTAAATTTTATTAATACAAAATTAAGAATATAATTAATTTGATGAATTTATTTTCATAATATAAAGTATAAAATTAAATTAATATAATTAATTATATTTAATAATATAAATATAATTATTATAAAACTAAAGTTAATTAATTAGGAAAATTAATAATATAATTAGTTTTATTAACTTAATAATAATAATAATAATAATAATAATAATAATAATAAAACTACAAAGATAAACAACAGAATTTTAGTCTTCGTTGAAAAATTTCTTGACTTGTCATTAATACAATTTCTTTTGCTCCTTTATCAAGATTGATGGATCTACTTGCACTAATTGGAATGTTAGTTTTTCTTTCTCTCATTCTTGTCTTTTTCTCTCTCGTTCCTCTTTTTTCCTCTCTCATTCCTCCTCTAACTTTATTTTCATCTTTATAGTTGCTTTATATTATTTCATAGCTTTTACCTTTCCCATCTAAATGATAAATTGTCGATCAATTGCTTCTTAAATACTTTCCAATGACTCAATTGACACATATTTTTGTTTTCCTTTAGCCTTCGAAGCTTTCCTTCTAGGGGGACGAGGAGTACGCATTGCCTCAAGATCTCTTGTGCTTGCATTGTTTGCATTCAAGGATGATGAGGTATATTGATCAGATTAAGTATTCTTGGTTCTCTTTGATCCTCTTTCTTCAACTTCATTGACTTATTTGGTTTTCACTGCATGACTGGTCCATTTTTTTTCATCTTGTAAAGCAATCCAAGCATGTAAAAAATTAAATTGTTTACCTTCTATCATCTGATACAACTCCAATGCTATGTTCTTTATATCCTCCTCATTTAATTCACTTTCCCTTCAATGTTGGATTTGTTCATAATAGCCAATGAACTTTGATACCACATGTTTCAATTTACCCCAACGATTCATCAATGCTTTATCTTTTCTTTGGTGCTTGAGTACTATATTGATTGTAGCATTCGCCTATGCACTCCTAAAAAGATTTAAAGGATTGATCAATATCAATCTCCACATCTTTGCTAATGTTCAGAAATGAGCTACACAATAAAATATAATCCCTAGTATTTGCTTTTGCATATGCATATTTTGAATGGAATACTCAAGATACTGAGAACCTTATATGTAAATTATAGGACTAATAGGAATAACATGTGATGTGTTTGATGATGGTTGAGAAAAACTATCACATCCTCCACTTTGTGGGTAGTTTGGTGGATAATATAGGAAGCTAGGATTTAGGAACATATGATTATCATAAAAATTTCATGTACTTGAAAAGTATGGAGATGACAATGGATTGAAAGGAGAGAATGTCTTTTGGACGGGTGGTGTATTTTCATTGTTAGGACTATTAGATGAACCTTAGCAGAAGTTGAACATTGGACGGAAAAAAGGACGTATAGGATGCATTGGACAAGTATTTTGAAGACAAATTGTAAATGTTAGATAATGGATTGGAGGGATGCGAAGACATGTAGTGGATGACAGTATTTAAAGACTATTTTCATACTCTACTTAATAATTTAACGCTAAAGATTCACATGGGATCAGTAAAATATCAATGATAGGTGACATCACATTTTTTTTTCATGATAATTAAAGGTTTAAAAGTCATGTGTTAACTGTATAATAAAATATAACAAGTTATCTGACACTATACTTGTTAGGAGATATTGTACAACTAGGTTTCCTATTTAGAATGATTCCTAATTAGAGCGATTTATATAATTATAATGATTTGTGTAATTAAGGGTAGGTAGGATTTATTTCTTAATTTATATATTTGTTTCCTATTGTACAAGTCTTAGGGTTGTATATATATGGGGCTTATTCTATTAATGAAATCATCAAATTTCTTCAATTCTTTGATGTTTACATGGTATCAGAGCCTAGTTTCAAAATTTCTAGCATTAATTTCTTGTTCTAAGTTTATTTTAGGATCTGCCCTAGATAGTAGAGTATTCAACTTTTTGGGTCACCTTGTTTGAGTGGCTTCTAGAGAATCTAGTGCTACCATTTGTGATTTTTCGTTGTTTTGGTATTGCCAATCCTATCTTTTAATGTGTTGGCTTTACTAGTTGTTGGAATTTTCTACCTAGTTGGGTCTACATCGATGCAATGTGAGACATTTTGTATTACATATTTTGTTTTTCCACTCTTTTAGTATTAAATTTAATTTCTCGGAAGTTGATTGATTATTTTTGTTCAACTATGGAGAAGTTTGTCATGATATCTGCCGATAAATATGCTAAGTATCAAAATTTTCTAAAATTTCAGCCTAGTCAGCCTACTCCTATCACTACCCTTATCGAATCAGGTAAGTCCAATATATGTTTTGTGTTTTCTTCTTCTAAATGGATTATTGATTCTGGTACCACGGACCACAAGACAGGTAATTCTAATTTATTTTCTACCTTTCAGAAATATATATCTAACTCTAGTGTTACTTTAATAGATGGATCCACATCATCTGTCTTTGGATCTAGCACTATTATTCCCACTCTATCACTTCCTTTGTCACATGTTCTTAGTTTACCTCAACTGAATTTAATTTCTATTAGTAAACTTACTCATAATTTAAATTGTTGTCTCATTCTTTCCTGATTATTATTAATTTTAGGATCTTACGACGAAGCAGGTTATTGGTAAAGGATATGAGTCTGAGGGTTTCTACATTCTTAATACAAATGTACTGAGATCCATAGATTGTTCTAGAGTAGTCAACCCTTTTAAAGCACATTGTAGATTCGACCATCTCTCTTTTTTTGTGTAAAAAAGACTATGTCCTCTGTTTCAAAGTTTGTCTTCTTTAAATTATGACTCATGTCAATTTCTAAGACATCATCGTCTTAGTTCAAGTCCAAGAGTTGATAAGTGAGCTAGTGCTCCATTTGAGTTAGTTCATTCAGATGTTTAGGGTTCTTATCATGTTGCATCCAAAATAGGATTTTAGTATTTTGTTATATTTGTTAACAATTATTCTCGGATGATATGGTTATATTTAATGAAAAATCGTTTTGAGATGTTTTTTCACTTTTTCTGCTTTTTATGCTGAAATTAAAACTCAGTTTCATGTCTCTGTCCAAACCTTGAGAAGTGACAATGTTAAAGAATATTTCTTAGCCACTTTTCAAAATTACATGATTCAACATGGTAGTTTTCATCAAACTTCTTGTGTTGATACATCATCTCAAAATGGGGTGGCTAAACGGAAAAATAAATACTTTCTAGAAACTGTAAAAGCATTATTATTTCAAATGAAAGTTCCTAAATGTTTTTGGATAGATGCTATCTCTACAGCTTATTTTCTGATAAATCGCATGTCATCCTTTATTCTTAATGGTGAGACACCTTATCAGGTTTTGTTTCCAAACAAAACCTTATTTTCTATTGAACCTAAGATATTTGGGTGCACTTATTTTGTTCGGAATGTTCGTCCACATGTTACAAAATTAGACCTTAAGTCTCTTAAGTGCATTTTTCTTGGGTATTCTTGTGTCTAAAAGAGATATAGGTGTTACTGTCCTTCTCTCAACAAGTATTTTGTTTCAGTTGATGTCACATTTTTAGAAGATACCTGATTTTCTTCATTTACATCTTACATGAGTCAGGAGGAGGATGATAGTTTGTTAATCTATATAGTTACATCTTTAGACCCTAACCTAGTTAAGTCTATCCCAACTTGGCCCAAACCTCATATAGTACAGGTCTATTCCTGACGGACTCCTTCAAAACCATGTTCTTCACTACCTTCTTTGTAGTTAGATCTAGTCCCTCAGTCTATCAATCCGGATGACCTTCCTAATGCTCTTTGGAAAGGTAAATATCAGTGTACTTATCCTATTTCTTCTTTTGTGTCTTATAATCATTTGTCACCATCATCATGTTCTTTTATTGTTTCTTTGGATTCAATATATGTTCCTAAACCTGTTCATGAAGCATTGTCTCACCCTGGCTAGCGTTAAGCTATGACTGAGGAAATGAATGTCTTAGAAAATAATGGTATTTAGATGTTAGTGAATTTACCTGCTAGTAAGAAATAGTTGGATGCAAGTGGGTATTTGCAGTAAAATTTAATTCTAATAGTTCAGTTACTTGGCTAAAGGCTTGACTGGTGGCCAAAGGCTATGTGCAGACATATGAAGTGAATTATTTTGATACATTCGCCCCTATGGAAAAATTGACTTCAGTTCGATTATTTATTTTTGTAGCAGCTACATATGATTGGCCACTTTACCAGCTTGATATTAAAAATGCTTTCCTGCAATGAGATTTTTAGGAGAAAGTTTATATAGAGCAACCACCTGGGTTTGTTACTCAGGAAAAGTCTAGGAAAGTTTGTCATCTTTTGAAGTTGTTGTATGGACTAAAACAAAATCCTCAAGCTTGGTTTAGAAAATTCAGTCAAGCAGTAGAGAGGTTTGGAATGAGGAAGAGCAAATCTAATCATACTATGTTCTATAAAGAGTTCATATCTAGCATCATTCTACTTGTTGTATATATAGATGATATTGTTATCACTGGAAGTGACAGGCAAGGAATCTCATCCTTAGAGTCCTTCTTGCAAAGCCAGTTTAATGCTAAGGATTTAGCGCACTTAAAGTACTTCTTGGGAATTAAAGTGTCAAGGAGCAATAAAGGAATTTTCCTATCTCAGATGAAGTATGTTTTGGATTTGTTAAAAGAAACTGGAAAATTGGGAGTCAAACCAAAAAGCACTCCAATGCTTCCTAACGAGCAATTCACAAAGGAAGGAGATGCTTTTAATGATTGGGCAGCCTTGTATCAAATCTTGTGTTTCTTGAAACAAGCTCTTGGATGAGGGATATTTCATAATCATGGTCATAGTAATATTGAATATTTTTCTAATGCGGACTGGGTGAGTTCCAAGATTGATAGAAGGTCCATTACTAGTTATTGTGTTTTTGTTGGTGGAAATCTAGTCTCATGGAAGAGTAAGAAGCAAAATGTGGTATTGCGATCTAGTGCAGAATCTGAATATAGAGCAATGACACAAGCTTTGTGTGAAGTCATATAGGTGTCTCAACTTTTAACTGAAATTGGTCTTAAAGTTTCAACTCCGGTGAAGTTATGGTGCGATAATCAAGTTATTATTCATATTGCTTCAAATTAAGTTTTTCATGAATGAACTAAACATATAGAGATAGATTGCCATTTTGTTTGTGAAAAGATTCAACAAAATTTAGTTTCTACATCTTATGTGAAAATTGGAGAATAGGTAGGAGATACATTTACAAAAGCTCTTAATAGAGCTCAGGTTTCTTATATTTGTAACAAGTTGGGCATGATTGACATCTTTGTTCCAACTTAAGGGGGAGCGTTAGGAGATATTGTACAACTAAGTTTCCTATTTAGAGTGATTCCTAATTAGAGTGTTTTATATAATTAGAATGATTTGTGTAATTAAGGGTAGGTAGGATTTGTTTCCTAATTTGTATATTTATTTCCTAGTGTACAAGTCTTAGGGCTTTATATATATGGAGCTTATTCTGTTAATGAAATCATCAAATTCCTTCAATTCTTTGATGTTTACAGTACTTAATAATTTAAATCTGAAGAGTCACATGGAATTATTAAAGAGTAATTCGAGAACTATTACGATTATGACTAGTTAAGTGACACTTTACTTAATAATTCACATGAAAATTATTTTATAGAAAAAGTGAAGCCTAAAATATGATAAGTCATGTGACACTATGCTAAAAAATTTATATATGAAGAGTCACATGGAGGTATTAAAGAGTTATGTGGGAACTATTACAATTATGATTAGTCTGGTGGCATTCTACTTAATAATTCACATAAAAATTATTTTATGGAAAAAGTGAAACCTAAAATATGGCAAGTCATCTGACACTATACTTAATAATTTAAATATGAAGAGTCACATCGAAGCATTAAAGAGTCATGTGGGAATTGCTATGATTATGACTAGTTAGGTGGCGCTCTACTCAATAATTTACATGGAAATTTTTTTTATAGAAAAAGTGAAGTATAAATGATGACAAGTCATTTGAAACTATACTTAATAATTTAAATATGAAGAGTCCCATAAAAACATTAAAGAGTTATGGGAGAACTATTACTATTATGATCAGTCAGATGACATTATACTCATTAATTTACATGGAAATCTGTTTTGTAAAAATTGGACCAACCTGGCCGATTCAACCAGTTTGATCGGAAACCGGCCCTTAGGTCGGTCTATTTTATGCATCTAATCCGGAGTTATTATGATCGATCAGAAATCCAGTGAACTGGCCGATCTAACCGGACAGAAAACACTTAAAAATACCAATTGATGTTACTGGGATTCAAACCCACTTGGTGAGGAAAGCTTTTAACCATTGCATCACACCATTCTTTGTGTCAAATACATAATGTATATATATATATATATATATATATATATATATATATATATATATATACTAAAATGTTATTTTTAATTTATAAAAAAATTATATATATAAGTAGTGGTATTTTTTGCTAAAATTTTTGGATATATAAATATTAAAAATATTCATTTTAATTATTTAAGAGTCAATATATTTGATAAAGTTGAATTTTAGTATTTGTAAGTTCAATATTAAATTATTAATATATAACATTATTATAATTTACATATAAATTGTTTAAATTATTTAGATTCCTATTAACAATACTTTATTTAAAATGTTTAAAAATTATTGTCTATTTTATTAAAATTGAAAATATATAGACAAATTAATTGTATTATTTATTAAAAATACATTTAAAAATAATTTTGAATATAGTTATGTATTAGTTTAAATTATAAAAATTATAAGTATTAATATTTGAATATATAATTATGTATAAAATAGATTTTATTTATTATATTTTATTGTGTATGAGCTTATTAAAAATTATATTTTGATAAAATGTTACTTTGACAGGTTTAACCATAGTTGAACATCTGACCATTAACCCTTTATTTTTTCCAGTTCATTGATTGGTCTGGTTTTTATAACATTGATGGAAATTGTTTTATAAGAAAAGTGAATCCTAAAATATGACAAATTATCTAATACTATACTCAATAATTTAAATAGGAAGAGTCATGTGGAAGCATTAAAGAGTCATGTGGTAACTGTTACGATTATGACTAGTCAGGTGGTACTCTATTCAATAATTCACATGGAAATTATTTTATGCAAAAAGTGAAGCCTAAAATTTGACAAGTTATCTCACACTATATTCAATAATTTAAATATGAAGAATTACATAGAAGCATTAAAGAGTCATGTGGGAACTATTACGATTATGACTAATCGGGTGTCACTCTAAATAATTCACATGGAAATTGTTTTTATAGAAAAAGTGAAACCTAAAATATGACAAGTTATCTTATATTATACTCAATAATTTAAATTTGAAGAGTCACATGGAAGTATTAAAGAGTCATGTGGAAACTATTATAATTATGACTAATTAGGTGGTACTCTACTCAATAATTCACATGAAAATTATTTTATGGAAAAAGTGAACCTTAAAATATGACAAGTCATCTCACACTATACTCAATAATTTAAATATAAAGACTCATATAGAAGCATTAAAGAGTCATGTGGAAACTATTACGATAACTAGTCAAGTGGAATTCTATTCAATAATTCACATGAAAATTGTTTTATGGGAAAAGTGAAGCCTAAAATATGATTAGTCATTTGACACTATACTCAATAATTTAAATATGAAGAGTCATATGGAAGCATTAAAGAGTCATGTAAAAACTCTTATAATTATGACTAGGCAGGTGACACTCTACTCAATGATTCACATGAAAATTGTTTAATAGAAAAAGTAAAGCCTAAAATATGAAAAGTGATATGACATTATACTCAATAATTTAAATCTAAAAAGTCATATGGAAGCATTAACGAGTCATATAAGAACTATCACAATCATGACTTATCAGGTAACACTCCACTTAATAATTCATATGGGAATAATTTATTCTACAAACTTATTTATAAATATAGCCTAATATCAAACTTCCAAGCATTAAGCTTCATATTCTTAGATCTTATAAGATGTTTGATTCAAACAGTCATTCTTCTTCTTTCTCTTCCTCCATCATTTCAACATATAATATTGAGAATCTATTCTCTTAAAACAACATTATCTAATGACTTATAGACGATAGCTACTATAAACTTATGCATCAATATATTGAATTACAAAGGCAATAAAAAACATATGAAGCCTCTTCCTCTCAACATGAAAAGAAGTTAAAATCGTGTAATGAAAGGGGTCATGAAATCGCATATGATCGTCTTTATAACGACTACTTCTCTAACAATTCGACATACAACGATAACATATTTTGGCATAGGTTTTAGATGTGAAAAGATCTATTTCTTCATATAGTTGAAGATATAACAAACCATAATCCATATTTTCATATTAAGAGAGATGCTACTGGCCGAAATAGCCTATCACCCTTACAAAAGTGTAAAGTAGCAATGCAAATATTGTCATATGGTGTTGCTACAGATGCCATTGATGAATATTTTCGAATAAGCCAAATGGTTGCAACACAGTGCATGAAGAAATTTGTACAAGTTATTATCGATGTGTTCGGAAATGAGTACTTTAGATGGCCAAATGCTGCAGATATTGAATGATTACTTCGCACGGGAGAGTCGTGTGGTTTCCTAAGTATGTTAGGGAGTATCGACTGTATGCACTGGGAATAGAAAAATTGTCCAATGGCATGGCATGGCTAGTAGGCTAGAGGGGATCATAAGAGTACAATCATTATGCTTGAAGTTGTTGCTTCATAAGATTTATGGATATGACATGCATTTTTTGGTCTTCCAAGTACATTGAATGACATCAATGTATTAGATCAATCTCCACTCTTTCATGAGGTCTTAAAAGGGAGAACACCAGAAATTAACTTCTTTGTCAATAGAAATAATTACAATTTAAGATACTACCTCACAGACGAAATATACCCTAATTGGGCCACTTTCATCAAGTCAATCTTATTATCTCAAGGACCAAAACACAAGTTATTTACAAAAAAAAAAACAAAAAGGTTCTCGAAAAGATGTCAAGAGAGCATTCAAAATGTTCCAAGTACGGTTTGCTATTATCAATTGCTCTTCACACATGTGGTATAAGGAGACAATTTGAGAAATCATGAGACCATGTGTAATCATACACAACATGATTGTGAGAGATAAATAAAATTTATACGCTAGTAATTTTGATTATACATATGATGAAATGAGCATCAACATATTCATGTCTGAAATTTCTCAAATTCAACTTCCTGCTTATAAGGAGTATGTTCGAAATCATATACGAATTCGTAATAAGTCAATTAATCAATGATTACAGATCAACTTAATTGAAGAGATTTGAAACCGATTTGGGAAGAGGAAAATGATGATTAATATAGTATTTTTCTTTTTATAAATTTTTAATATTGGATTTTATTTAAGTTTTTTTTTTTTGCATTTTTCTTCGTAATATTTTTTTCATTAAAATGTTATATGATTTATTTAAAGTTTTTTAAAGTTTTACAATTAACTTTTACGAAAATTATTAATTTTAATATTAATTAATTTATAACAATAAAATTCAATTTATTTAACAATAAAAATATTTTAAATATTTTAATTATTAATATTGAATATAACATACTAAAATATTAATTGGATCGAACAAATTGAAATTGATGTCAATTGTAAGGATAAAATATGTTTGAAAGGGTAATTGAAATTTTAGTGATGTGGCAGTAAGACTCACTGTTTGTAATTCTCATCCAATTGCATAGATGGTGATTCTTTTAGGTTGATTATAGTGGAGCCAAAACCTTAACGCTTAAGTTAGATAAAATATATACTAAATTTTAAATTTGTCTATATGGTTTAAATTTATATACTATTATATATAAAAGTTGAAGGGTGCTGTTAATCTATCTATAAGGTTATCTAAGGTTAAAAATATGAAAAAATTACTATTTATCCCCTAAGATTTGATATAATATAATAGCATTCCCTAAAGTTTAAAAATTATATGATTTGCTTCATCAGTTTTATCTTTGTTAAATTATGCAGTCTTTCTGTTAAATTTTAAGATAGTTACCATTAGTTAAAAATAATATTTTCTTTCGCTAAGAGGGATACTAGTAGAATATTTCAAACTTCAAAGGGTAATATATCAAACTTATAGAAGATATTAGTATAATAAATCAAACTTCAAGAGGCAAATAGTAATTTTCTTTTTATCATTTCATCATAATCTAATGTATTTTTAATTAAAAAATATAATAGAATGACATATTAGTAGAATGTAATAATATAATGGGGGAAAATGTATAATTTCTAAATCTAATGAGCATATTATGTCAAACTTCAGAGGTAAATAGTAATTTTTAGAGTAAAATAAATTAATGGTACCAAAATTTTTGCATGTGTCAAATTGGTACAAATTTTTTTTTTATCAAACTTCGGAGTTTGTTTCAAATTATGGTACCTAGCTGACATGAAAACCGGATTTGTTGATGTGGTCACCGAATTTATTGACGTTGCCACCAAATTTGCTAATATAGATGCCTGAAAAGTTTTGAGTATCATAATCTGAAACTCAACTTCAAAGTCAAAGTTTTGATACAAATCAAAGTTCTGATACCAATTTGATACATATAGAAAAATTTTGATAAAAAAAACATTTTACCCTAATTTTTCCTAAAAATATTTAAAAGTTTATTATTATATATTATTTTGTGATTTTTTTTTTTGGAAATCTTTCAAAAATGTCAAAAAAAAAATCTTAAAATATTACAACATTACCTCTACTTAAAGTTTTTCAAACGTATAAAAGCACCTAAAAAATATTATAAGAGTACCTAAATTGAAAAAGTCACCCTAAAGTATAAAAAAAGAGTAAACATTCGGTATATCTCTGGTATATCTTGGTTCAGTATGCTTAGAAATATCTTGGGTATACCTTGGTTCGGTATCTTTAGGAATACTTTGGGTATATCTTGGTTCGGAATACCTTGGAAAATCCTTATGAATTCTTTGGGTATACCATGGGCATTCATTGAGAATAGTTCAGATATACTTTAGGAATACATTAGGAATACATTAAGAATTCCTTAGAAATACCTTGGGTACCTTGAAAATATCTTTAATATATTTTTGGAATATTTTGGGAATTCTATTGAAATACCTTGGAAATACATTAGCTAAATTATTTAGATTTTCATTAAAAAGAAGAAAAAAATCATTAATAATAGCAAGGCTCTACAACAACACAATTACTTAACTATAAATACTAGTTTAATCTTAGTAATCATTTGTTTAATTTACATAAATCATATTCACAATAATACAACAAACTACTCTTAGTCATACGTTATTTGCTTTTATTTTTATATACATTTAAAATCTTTTTTGACCATGAACATGTCAAAATTGTTTTTGCAGAGTGATTAGGTCCATTATAATTGCAATTGGATTTTATAGTGTAATATGAGGACAGATAAAAGAGAAGAAAATTAGAAAATTGATCAGTTTATGGTAGTTGGGAAAATTATTTCTCACTTTAGGGTAGTCTTTATGTAATTTTCAAGTTTATGGTAGTTTTTGGGTCAAAATTGAATTTTAGTGTACCAAGTGGACTGGTGCAGAGAGCGGTACGCCAAATAAAGTGGCGCACCGAGCCAGAGATCCATGTGGATTGGCGCACTGACTGACTAACTAGTCACCTCTCCAGCCACATAAAACTAATTTCTCTGTAGAGAATTGATTCCTTCAATTCTCTCATTAATCCGTCCACCCACCCACAAATTATAGACCCCCTTCCTATACAAAATTCTCACCAGCAAATATTGAAAAACTTTAGTTATCAATTTTAAAAGAAGATCACAAGAGTTAAGTTTTCATATTTTCTAAATTAGTACAACATTTCTTAAAATTTTAAATTATTTATCAAAAATATTAGTAGTTACATTTTTTTAAATAGATAAATTTGTAAAAATAAATTTGTAGATAGATAAATTTTAAAAAATAAATTTTTAGGTAGATAAATTTATTATATATTTTGACATAATTATTATTAGTTCAATTAATTTTTGTAGGAGTTTGTTTGTGAATGTGGGAAAAAAGTTAATAAAGAAGGAATTTTGTGGAAGTAAAGGTTAGCAATAATTTTAATTGTATATTTTTGACATGAGTGTTGTGAATAAGTTATTGTAATATTGTCCTCTAAACTTGTATAATATTTCTTAATTTTTTAAATTATTTATCAAAAATATTAATAGTTATATTTTTTTGTATAGATAAATTTGCAAAAATAAATTAGCAAATAGATAAATTTTAAAAAATAAATTTTTAGATAGATAAATTTATTATATATTTTGACATAATTATTATTATTTCAATTAAATTTTGTAAGAGTTTGCTTGTAATTGTGGGAGAAAAGATGGTAAGGAAGGAATTTTGTAGTAGTAAAGGTTAGTAATAATTTTAATTGTATATTTTTGGTATGAGTGTTGTGAACAAGTTGTTGTAATATATCCTCTAAACTTGTATAATATTTTTGTGGAAGTAAATGTTAGTAATAATTTTAATTGTATATTTTTAGCATGAGTGTTGTGAATAAGTTGTAATTTTTTAGTAAGATTTTGTTGTAATAATAATAATAACAATAATAATAAGATGATTGTGATGATTGGATTTTTAGTTATATTTTAAGTGAAAAATTGCATAATAATAATAATAATAAGATGATGATGATTGAATTTTTAGTTATATTTTAAGTGGATAATAATAATAATAATAATAAGATAGAATTTTTAGTGATATTTTAGGTAGACATAATAATAATAATAATAATAAGATGATAGAATTTTTTAGTTATATTTTATGCGGACATGATGATGATGATGATATAAATAAATAATAAAATAAGTTACATTAATAATAAGTTATTAATTATGAATATTTAGATAAATAAATTAGAAACATTAAATTAATTAAATTAATAATGATTGATAATTATTTAATTTTAAATATATATTGAATTAAATAAAATGAAATTATAATATAATAATAATAATAATAATACTATTATTATTATTATTATTGTTTTTGTTGTGGTTGTTATTATGCATTATCTCAACTAATAGTTACATATGTCATGTATTTTTTGTAAAATTATGTGATAGTTTAGTTATCATTATTGTAAAATTGAATTACGAAATATAATTTTTAAACAATGAAAACAATATAACATCATCAATACTGTTTATGATTATTTATTGGGGTGATGAGATAATTTAAACTTAAGTTGGTACTATATTTGTGAATGGACATACAAAAACTATTACTTTAGATGAAGAACTATGCATGAAAGTTTTGTTATATAGAATTAAAACAATATTAGAAATTGATAGTAATTCACTTATCACCAAAATTATTTATAGAGCTCAAATGTACAACCAAGGGGGAAATATGTTTTTTCACTTGTTGAAATTTGGGGAGAAAATGAAGTTTTTTTTATGCGTCAAATTATTAGCCAATTTTTTGGCTTACAATTTATTGAATTGTTTGTTGAGTTCTCTTATGGTGCGCCCATCCAATAACAAACAATTAGAGAAGGTAAATCTTCTGAGCCAAGTTTTTTTGAATTTGATGGAACTAGTCATCATAGGGGTGGTGATAATATAAATGATGACTCTGAAGATTATGATGAGGAAGAGGACGATGATGATATTGATGAGAATGAGAGTAAAAATGAAGAAGATAATAGTGATATTGATGAAGATAATGAGGAAAATTATTGCGATAAAAATAAAAATGAGTATGATCAGTTAATTGAATGTAATAATAGAGTTGAATTTGTGGCTAATAGATAACATTGAACTCGTTTGAGTAGTTGCGACATCGAAAATATGGAAATAAATAGAAATAAACCAGACACAGGTACTATTTGGGATTCTTCAATGGAGTTTCGTATAGGAATGAAGTTCGATTCAAGAGATGATGTGAAGTCTGCAGCGAAAGTGTATTTCATTAATGTCAAACGACAATTTAAAATATGTGAAACAAAGTCAAATACATTCACAATTATTTGCAATATTGGAGAATGATGTAATTGGCGATTACAAGCAACACAGGAAAAAAAGATAGAGATTTGGGAAATAACTCAGTATAATGGCCTTCACACTTGTAGTGCTCTTGGAGAATCACAATATCACATAAATTTTGACTCCGCATTAATTTTAGGCTATATTAGGAGCATGTTGTGGAAGCAACTAGATATTATGGTAAAGACACTTATTGAGGACATGAAAGACAAATTTAATATAACTTCCTCATACAAAAAAATATGGTATGCAAAGCAGAAAGCTATTGGTAACTTGTTTGGTGATTGGGATGAATCCTATACACACTTATGTGATTTTATGTATAATGCATGTAATAAGAACATATGTTCTTTTTGGAATGTTGAGAGTAAGACATATATAGTCAATGGTCGTCTTGTCAAAGGAGTTCGTAAGTTTTAGCAGATGTTTTAGGCGTACAAGCCACGCATTGAATGTTTCAAACATTGTAAACTAATTCTTTATATTGATGGAACATTTTTATATGAAAAATATGGCTCAAGTTGTTGATAGTAATAATAAAATATTACCAGCTTTATTTACTCTTATAGAGAAAGAAAACAAATAGAATTGGGAATATTTTATGAACCTACTTTGATATATTGTTTGTGATGACCGCAATAATATGTGCATAATTTCTAATCGTCACATAAGAAACAAGGATGCAATGAGTCGAGAATTATGGCATCAAAATTCACATAGATATTGCATAGGTCATATTGCCAGCAACTATAACACCAAAATCAAGAATCTCAGTATGAGAAAACTCTTGGAGAAAGCTGATACATTACTATGTATAAATTATTTTATCAATATTATTACTACATGAGCTCATTGATAACTTTAAAAAAAAAAATTAATGTGTTATTACTAGGAAACATGCACCAAAAGCAAAAATTCAAGAGGTTGATGAAGAAAATTGAAGTTAGGAATCCTAAATCATTTGTCTAGTTGGAAAAAATATCTCCATCCAAATGAGCATTAGCATATGATGCTGGATATCATCATGGTGTGATGACCACAAATTATTCTGAGTCTACCAATCCAATGTTGAAGAAAATTAGGTTTGTACTTGTCACGAAGATGCATATGTTGTTCGACAAGCTAGTTGACTTGTTTTATGAAAATCAAGTCAGATATGCACATGCTCTTGCTAATAATTATCAATTCACTCTCAAATGCATTGATATCTTGAAACATTGTATGCAAAAAGCTCATAATCATCAAATTAAGTCATATGATAGAAAATTGTGTTTTTGTGATCCAAACAGTATACAACAATGAAAGGATAAAATGTGGTCACAGTCAAATAGTTAAATTGACACAACAGATATATACTTGTAGAAAGTTTCAACAAAGCAAGATATCATGTTCTCATATCATTGCAGTTTGTATGAAATATAAGATAGATTACAATCAACATATTTCTCAATTTCGTACTTTGTCTGAGACAATGAATATATGGTCAGAATCCTTTGTACCACTCAGTGACAAGGATTATTAGACAGCTTCAAATGAATTGCCCGTTGTGCCAAATCCTACATGGAAGCACAAAAAAGGAAAACCAAATTCAACACGTAGAAAAAATGAGATGAATTAGAAAGTACGAGAGAATCAACATGAAAATACGAAAGAATCAACCTGTGTCATTTTGTAGAAAATGTGGTCAGATGAGTCATAATGCGAGAATATGTTATAGGAATTAAATGTTTCAGTCAGCTGTATTTGCATTAATTTTCAATTATTAACTATAATTGTTATAACATTAATTATTAATGATTATTACTACTTATTTCTTATTTCTCCAGTTAACATGTTGTATGTATATCATGATATATTTATATCATATTATTTCTCCAATTAACATGTTGTATGTATATCAAATATTTTAAGTATGACAACTCACCAATGTGATTATATGCATCATAGACCATATGATGCCTCGTTATTGTATTTACAGGCTCAACATAGATCTCAGGCAATTTGGAACGATGAGGTAATTTAATATGACATTACTATATGATAATTATAGACTATGCAATGACATTTAGCATATTTAATTTTTGGAAAAAATTACTATTTACTCCTTCTAGTTTAACATAATACACTACTACCTCCTTAAAGTTTGAAAAATATACGATTTGCTCCTTGCAGTTTGACATAATATACTAGTACCTTTCTAAAGTTTGAAAATTATAATATTTACCCCTTGAAGTTTTGTACTAGTATCCCCCTGTAAATTTGATTTACTAGACTAATATCTCCCCAAGCAAAAGAGAATATTCCTTTTTATTAGTATATTATATTCTTTTTCAAATTCCAGAGATGTACTAGTATATTATATCAAATTACACTGAGCAAATCATATATTTTTCAAACATCAGGGAAGTGCTAGTGTATTATGTCAAAGTAGAAGAAGTAAATAGTAATTTTTTCTAATTTTTATCAAATTGAGGACCAGGTGTTATATTGTAGACTTAGCAGTGGAGCTGTATACATAATAGGCAATAATAGTCAGATAGATAACTATATCATTCAGTTGATCAAACCTACTAGATTTTATGGATTGGTACAGTTGTCCTTTTTTCAATTCAATTGGCATTTATTCACCGCAATAGTAGAGAGATAAAGACTTGAAACACACACTTCATCTGCCTGATGGAGAGTGTACCATTATCCTTCAAGATATAGCCATTTTGACTGGTCTACCTACTGATGGTCATCCACTTATTGGATGAAGCAGTAGCGATTGATCATCTATCTGTGAGCATTTATTAGGGACTAGGCCTCCATTAGATGCAATTAGATGTTCTTTTCTGAAATTGGGATGACTTACAAATCAATTTGTTATGCTCCTTCAAGGAGCTGATATGCACATTGTTCAATGTCATGCATATGCACTTCTTCTGCATATGATTACTGGATTTTTATTATGCGGTAAGGGCACTAGATGAGTTTCCTTGATTTATCTTCCATTTCTAAAGGATTTTGCAAAAATCGGGGAATATAGTTGGGGAGTAGCCACATTAAATTTTGTATACAGAGAATTGTGTATAGCTTACAGATATATTTCTGTGTCTCAAATTAGAGGTGCATTATTTATTTTACAGCTTTGGGCATATGAGAGATTTTCATTTTTTGCTCTGAGAAAATGAAGTACTTCATGATGCACCACTCAGTCGAAGGTATATATGATTTTTTATTAATATTATTCAATTTAGTAAGAAGATGATAAAATTTTTAGTTATATTTTAGATGTACAACGACAACGACAACGACAACGACAACAATAATAATAATAATAATAATAATCAATTTATTAATATAACATCATGACAACTAAATATTATATACTTACTGTGAATAGATGGATCGGTTATCGGATAGTACACGAAACACTTACTCACGTGCTTATTTAGATCCGTTACAGATTGGATACTTGTCGCTCTGATGAGGTATGCTTTGTTATCATTTAAAATTTTTCATTAGTTAAGACAATTAAAAACTTTAGCATATTACATTTAATTTAATAAATTGTACAAAAGCCCTATACGCCAAATGTTATTCAATATTTATCGGCTAATTGCCTAATAGATCATCAGATATGAAGGGCTATTGTGCCATTAATGTGCATAAGTAGCACTAGCCCAATTGAGTTCTCAGACAATTTGACCTCCAGTAACCAATTCCTCACCCAGCACATCAGACAGAGTAACTTCACTTTGTTGTTCTACATGACCATTCAAGTACAAATTACGTTGAAGAATATTCAAGATGGATTCAATTGTGGAACAACAGAGCGAATCATATTGTTACAGACATACCATCAGACGGTCTAGTCTATTACCATTCACAATTTATAGAATGATATCGACGAGTTGTAAGAAGATGGATCTCACATCAAAGTGTTGTTGTAGGAGTGTCAGTATATCTATAAGTACTCTAATTTGACTAAAATAAATGACTTTTATAAACTCATATTACTTACATCTTATGCACATATGTGATTTTATAAATGCATGCTACTTACATAAAATTTTAAATTGATTATAGGTCGACACACTTGAACATCTCTCATATATTACACAATAAATCGCCTCCAGTTTATTAGCAGCACTGTGTGAAGATAGACGGAGAGTGACATTGTCACCTCCTTAATCTGCACCAGCTCTTTTCCCAATTTCAGATGAACTACAGTGAGCACGTGTTCCATCTAATCATCAATCACGCTGTCACCAATAACGACATAGAGATGTTCAAATCCCTCCATCTGCACCATGTCCTCGGGTGCTAGAGCCTGTTTATTTTCATTTGTTTTTTATACAGATCCTAGGCCATCCACATCTAATAGACCTATATGCCTTCTACACCTATCTTCTTGGCACAACCCTCCTCAGCAACAAACTTTTACTCTTCGATCCCATTTACATCATGGCATGTCTCTACATACAACTTATGGATACATCCATAGGCGACAACTATGTCTTCTCATTCACAGCATTGTGAGTTCATATATTCTCATATGCCTCAAATGCCACTAGATTTTATAGGTTCGACTATTTTCCGGCTCTTATATTTAGGTTTTGTTCATGTACAGGAACATAACTTTTGTACTACTGATATAGATAATGGTGTTGGTGCTAGTGGTGACAGTGGTGGTGGGGGTGGTGGTAGTGGTGGCGACGGTCAGACATAAAATTTTGATTTGACAGATATGAGCGCTCGACGAAACGATGCTAGGCTACAAATGGAACTTAGATCTTAAATTCGAAGAAATTGATGCTATGGAACTTGATTAATTTTTTTTTTACTTATTTAATTACTAATTATAAAACTACTTTATAATATTTTATCGTTTATTTATTATAAATTACTACATCAAACCTATATAAAAAATTATATGTATTAAATAATATTTTATTCATTAATTAACTAGAAATTAACCATTAAATTTATATTCTATTAATTTATAGTAATGAATCTTAGTTGTCTTTAATTCTCTAAGAAAAATTAAATTAGTAAAAAATAATAAACAAAATATTAACAACTTTGTGTTTGATTAAATTAAAAAAAAAAGATTAGCTTGCATGCACTGTAAATTATTTCTAATTTTACAAATTGGAAAATAAATAATGAGAAATAAAAAAAAAAGAGAAAAAGTATTGTATGCAATGTGCCAATTGAACTTGTTATTCTTCACTGGAAGGAATTGAAGAGAAGGGAATTGATTGTATTTACTTAATTAATAATAAATTATCAATATTTAATAAATGGTAAATTTGGAAATTAATTGTTAAATTCATAGATTGGAATTATTGAACTAAATATAAATGTAATGGTAATTACATTATCAATTTATAAATTTTATAGTCAAATTAAACGATTGAATTCTTAATTAATAATAAATTATTATTTTATAGTTATGAATCATAGTTATGTTTAATTCTCTAAGAAAAATTAAATTAGTCCAAAATTATAAATTAAATAAAATATAAATTATTTCTAGCTTGCATACACTATATTAAAATGAATTAATAATAATGATATTATTATTATTATTATTTAATATTTCAATTAGATTGTTTAATATGTCATATATGCTTCGTAAAATTATGTGGTAATTTAGTTATTATTATTGTAAAATTTAATTAAGAAAAAATAATAAATAAAATTAGTTAATAAAAAAATATTACCAACTTCACTTAATCAATAAGTTTGATTAAATTAGGAAAAAAAAATCAACCTTGTATTAATGGAAAGCGAATCATAAAAAAAAATAAAAAATTATTTATAGGAAAAAATAAATTGGCATAAAAAATTTGGTAAAAAGCTGTGTACCAATGCAAGTGGCCATTTAACCTAATGCATAGCTCTCTATGTCAGCTAAAAATCACTCTAAACTCAGAAATAGTTTTAAAACTATCATAAATTTGAAATTTTCCTAAAATCTACTCTAAATCTGGAAATAGTTTTCTCAACCACCCTAAACTAAGGAATATCCAAGAAAATTGGTCTCAACTTCAGCAATTGCTATAAAGCTTGTACCTCATACCTCATCCAAAATCATCATGTTATAAGAAGTCCATCAAGAGCAGCTTCGATAACAATCTGTGCACTTTACGCCATGATTAACGCCGTTAAGAACATCCATTTGTCAATATCGGCCATGGTTGCTGATCAGTATCGGAACCAAACACTATAAAACATGTGTAACCGCTGCTGCAAACAATCATGATTTCTTCCTAATTTATTTTTCTTCTATCACATACCATATTTTATTGTGTTATTTAATTTATTCTCAATATATTTTTAAAATATATTCGAAATATTCCTAATGTATATATAAGGTATTTCTAGAGAATTCCTACCAAAAAATTATCAAGGAATTCCCAAGATATATCGAAAGTATTTTTATTGTATATTCAAAGTATTTTGAAAGGTATACATAATGCTCAACAATGAATTGAAATTGTTAGTTTGAAAATTTTTTATGTTTTGAATTTGCATTCAATTTAATTCTTATTTTTCTTATTTAATGAATCAATTCTTCTTTTTCTTTTTTTTTGTGAAAATTAAACCAAAATATATTCAAAATATGCCAGAAATATACTATTTAGAATTCCTTCCAAGGAATTCATTGAGAATTCACAAGATATATCCAAAGTACCCCCAAAGTATACTTGAGGTATTTCCATAGAAATCCCAAAGTATATCCAAGATATCTTCAAAGTATTCCGAAAGGTATACCAAACTATTTGTATTGAGAATTTGTGATGTTTTTAATTTTGATGGAATTCTATTATTATTCTTCTTCGTTACTAAATAATTTTTCTTGTTTTGGTTTTTTTTAGTGAAAATTGAACCAAAATATACCCAATGTATACCAAAAGTATCCTGCAGATATACCATATGAATATATTTTTGGGTGATTTTGAGATTTATATATTGTTATAATTTTAAAAAGTTATTTGCAGTAAAATTAAGATAAAAATGCAAAAAAGCTTATATTTTTGTAAAATTCCTTAAAATTTAACACTATTTGGCCCAAAGTAAAGTCCAAATATCGACGGCCGGCTCCAAGTGAGCCCTCCTCCAGCTGTGTAAGGTACCATCCAAAATACTTCACCGACAAATTTTAATTTTATTCTCCGACTCAATTTCTCCCTCATAATCAAAATCTATTTTCCTATATATATAAAAAAGCACTGTTCTCTCAATTTATTTTGTTTGACGAAGTCAAGTTTATCATTATGAAGCAAAGATTAAAGAAATGAGCCTCATATGATAATTCACAAAAATTTTTATATATATTTAGTATATCGTATTATTTATAAACTAAACTAACTAATTATTTATATATATTTAATTATTTTATTTTTATTGATTGGCATGAATACATGCATATATATCATTTAATAATTAAATTAGTTTACAAATAACGTGATAGACTGAATCGAATTAAGAATTTCTCGATAATTCAGATAATTCAGTTCACACGCTAATTGATAAATATAGCTACATATGGAGGAAAAATTAGACCAAGCAAAACAAATTACTGCAAGTTTTGATTCCTTCATTAAGCATTAAGTACCTTATTTATTTTGTCACGTTTTAAACGAAAATATTATAATAAATGATTTTATATTTAATTACAAGATATTAAAAATGTAACATCAAATAACAGAATTATCATAATTTTCTTTTAATATATATAGATAGATAGTATGAAAAAACAATAATTTGAAAATGTAGAATTTTTTAAAAATAAGAATAAAATTCAAAAATAAAACCCATAAGTCTCCTTAATACTCCAAATTAGAGTACTAAAATTTAAGATAGAAATTATAGTTTTTAACACCTCAAATAACTTTAGTTACATTATTAACACCTCTACCCTCTCTCTAAACATATTTCTTTAAGAGTAAAAAAATGCTATAAAATATTTTCTAATGCATTTTTCATTGTATATTTCTAACATAATATATATATATAATATTATTATTTTTTGTAATAAAAACTAATACTTTATGAAAAAAGATACATATTTTTTTATATAAAATATAGGCGTTGATAGTGCCTCTTATAATTGGCGAAAAAATATTTTGAGTCAAGGTCGGGCAATTTTGTAGTATAAAAGCATTATCAAATTTGATCAAGATTTCAAACATTAACCACCTAATTAGAAAATTAATACTTCTTTTTTAATAAAAGTTCATAACAACCGTTAGAAACGTATCAGATTATTTTAACTAGATTGATACAAACAAAATGTTCACGCCGAAACTCAAATAATTAGAAAAATAATACTTAGATTTTTACTTGATTAGTATGATGAAAACGCTCCGAATGTGAAAATTCCATTTAAAAATGTGAACCAAAAGCACACATCTTTGAAACGCCGCATCACTTTCGATTTCTCTTTTCAGAATTCGTAATTTGAAGGAAAAAAAAAAAAAAAGTCGAGGTTCCCAATTAAAAAAAAAAAAAAAAGTCGAAGTTCCCAATTGAAAGATGAACATGCTTTCTCCTATATGGTAATCTAGTCAATCCCACCCACTAAAAAGTAAAATGATGCAACTTTGAAGTTGAGAGGATCCAACTTTATCAAACACTCGGAGTCAAGTCCACTTCATTGGTGGTGGTGTTGTTGGTGGATTACTGTTCTGGTTGATGTTAATCTTCATTTACTCTTTCAATTTCAATCCTAAAGTTGGAACCTTTGCCCCTCCATTGATAGAATCTCTTTCTTCAGTCTCCTCCTTTCATGGCTGAGTAGTGGCGGATCAACAAACAATACGTGACCCAAGTCGTCAGGCGCCACAACCACTCTTTTTTTCGCTGTTCTTAGAAGGACAGCGTCTGATTCATCTGACACGTGACGTTATTAATTCTCAGCACCTGCAACAAGTACCTCGGTACTTCCCACTCTTTTCTCTCAGCATTAACTGTCACTTGTGCTTCTTTTTCTTCCTCTTTCTCCTTCTTTCCCCTATTTTTCGACTGCCAAATGACCAAAATCACTACACGCTTGTTTAATTCAATCTCTTTTGCTTAAAAATGCAAGCGTTTTACTATATACCCATCATTCAATTTCAGATCTTCTTCCGCATTGTTTAGTTTTTCCTTTTCTTTTTGTCTAATTTTCTTTCTGGGATATTCTCATCTATCTTGTCGGCATAATTGAATCTCTATGCACGGCTACAGCCGCCTAGGTAACGGCCGGTCTGTAAGTGCCACAACCACTCCGTCGCCTCCCTCGTCTCCCCGGCTTCGTCACAGCCGGGGCAAGTCTAGTGGGAATGGTGGTGCTGCTGCTCCTTTTGCGAGTGGTGGAGGTGGTGGTGGTCGAGGGTCGAAGCAGAGTTCAGTGGAGAGACTAATTTTTGTACTTATATCTATGGTTTTTAAGCGAAGAGGGGTGCTTTTGTTTGCTCCTCTACTGTACATTTCTGGGATGTTGCTGTATATGGGATCTCTGAATTTTGATGTTGATTTAAATTTAAAGAATGGCGGTGTTGTTGTACGGAAGCGTCCTCCGCCGGGGTCAGTGTACCGGAGTCCACAGGTTTTTAAAAAGCTATGGCCGCATATGGAGGCTGAGAGTAATGGTAGCTACAATGCGGTACTGTTTGTTTCCAGCTCATACTAGCTTCTTTTATGCTATGAATTCTATTAAATTTTCTTTGCTGTTATTTTTAAGATGTTATGCATCATCTTGCTTAGTCGGCTTTTTGTTTTACATATGGCTTTCTTAGTTAAGTTCTATAGAAAGGAATTCACAATCTTATGCCTCAATTCTCTTGATGGATTTGCTCTTAAACAATTCAAAGCCCAGCCAGGCGTTAGGATAGGACAAATTTTTCTATCCGGCGCACAAAAGGAATGAGGGAAAGATTCTAGCATGAATTCTGATCTTCTCATTCGGATACCCTTTAGTAATGTATAAAAAAATATATGCATCTTTTTTAGCTGTCCAAATATATATGCCATGATAAGTTATTGAAGGCTGCATTTAGCATATGAGGTGTATGAAATTCCTCAGTGTGCATTTATTAAGGACATAAGTTGTAACACTGAGATGGAACATAAAGACTGTTGCATTTTGTTTTAGAATGTTTAGAATCAATAGAAAGAAAGAGAGTAGAAGAAATTTGAAGAAAGAGGATAAGTCTTAAGTCGGTGATAAATTGATCAAAGGCCAACATTGATTCTTCTTTAACTAGATTCCCAGTACTAATTCAGATGTTCTTCGTGCTACATGCTAGAGTAAAGATTATAGTTATAGATTGCATCTCTGCTCTTGAAACTACAAAATCTTTCTTTTCAACAGCAATATGAAAAATGCAACTGATGCCATTGATATTAGTAGCACTAACCTCCTCATTGTACTTGCCAGGCTCTTATAATGGTTCCACTACTTTTGCCTATTAGCAGACTTATTTCTTTTCTGGTCAAGGATTAAGTTGCTTTAGAGATGATAATGGGTGTATTAAGTTGCTCTAGTGATTATAATGGGTGTAGTGAGCAATACTTGGTCATGAACTTTCCAAACATCAAATGATATATATGATCCTTGTAGCCAAGGAAACTAAGTTGATGTATGGCTCATGTATTTGGTGATGAACTTTCCAAACATCAAAGGAGATAATTTACCATTATCATTGTAGAAACTAGAAACTAAGTTGATATATGCTCATGTATTTGGTGATGAACTTTCCAAACATCAAGTGATAAAATTTCCTTAATTTCTTATTTATCATGATTCTGAAAGTAGTGTGCTTTTTCTTGTTCCTTCTTTTACACTATTTTAAGTTTTATTTATTGTGCTTTGTCCCTCTTCTGCCATTCCTATAATTGATTATGCCTTGTACAACTGACACAATCAATAATACAGTTGATGACAGCATGGGATCCAAAATTCCATAAAGGCTGGAAGCCTTGTGTCAACAACAGTCTTGAAGGAGGTACAAGTTTCTCTATTGCAAACTAGGTCAGCCTATAAATAATATATTTTAATAAAGTTGTAAGAAAAATAAAACAAAATCTCAAATTGGTTAAAATAATTCCAAACTAGCAATTTCCATGTGGCAGATTTGTGGTCCACCAAGATCTATCAGTTTCTTAAGTGTTTACTGTCTAAAAGTGTTTAACTTTTCTCTATATTTGGAGCATGCACTGTGAATATTATGTGGTTTTTTGAATTCCCTTTGTTATCTTGAAAGCTGAATAGTTATGTTACTATCTAGATAAACAAAATCAATATTTAGTTGCATATTTGTTTATTGTCATTGCAAAATGGTCTTAGCTGCATTATGAATTTCCTTGCATTTCTTTCATTTTGGGTTGGTAACGGCTTGTCTTTGTTTTCTTTTTTTTTTTTTTTCCTTCCCCCATTTTATGTTTCCCAGAATTGCCAAAATCTAATGGTTTCCTTATAATTGAAGCAAATGGTGGGCTGAATCAACAACGTTTATCGGTATGTCTCATTTTTTAAAATTACAATTTATTCTTTGCTTTTATCCATCAAAATGCTGCTGCAGCTTATGACTGGTAATTGTAGATGAGAAATTTTTTTGATAAATTCTTTAGAAAAGTTTCACTTAACCTTTGGAAAATGAGAAAATCATTGACATAAAGATGAATTGTACCCTTCTCTAAGATAGATACCAAGGAAAATTAATCATAAAAGTCTCCTAACAAATTTAAAATCCCTGAGGTGAAATCATAGAGCTCTGGAGTGGTTGACATGTTTTCGCACTTTCTTGTTATCCCAAATAAATCAACTAGAATTTCATCTGTTATGTCTTTTAATTGCTGGTGTATTACTATACTTGACCAAATTGATTGTTTTTCAAAAAAAAAATGTTTATTTTATTTATTTGTAACATTACTGAGCATAAAATATTTGTTTTCTTTAATTTTAATTGGCTTATATTTATTTTTTCTAATAATAGTCTCTAAAATATAAAAATTTATGTGGAAAGAAATAAATAGCAAATGATAACATTGTTTAGTTTTAGTGTTGGAATAAATAAAAATTATATTTACTTTGCTTACTGTGGTAATTTTTTAAGTTCTATACATATCTTTGTTATGGCGCTAAATGGGCAAAAAATTTTTTTATAAATGTTAGAATTCAAGCTAAATATTAAGGATTTTTTACTTATTAAGCTATTAACAAGGTGTCTCTTTCTTATGTTTTTTTTTCTTGGAAATTTAAATCTGTCAGAATTTTTTTTTATGAAAAGCAAAGTAAATTTTTTTCCCCCTCTTTTACCACTTTATCTACTTCATTCCTGTTTTGTGCGTTGTAGTTTTATACTTTTTTTGTTTATTTGATATATGTTCAATAAGAAATTCCTAAAATGACTTTAATCTCGGTGAAATATTCTAAAATATGGGTTACAAAAATTTTGATGATTTATCTTTACACTAGCCCCAATTTCTTAATTCTTTTGATTTCTTAATCTAGATTGATTTTTATTAGATTTATTTATGCAATATGAAATGTCTAAGTGTGGTTAATGAAACTTGTAGCGAAATTATTTTAATAGATGGGGAAGTATTATATGCACACATGTGCAGACATCTGATATGACCTACCAATATCATGCACTTTATACAGGGCATGAGCATGTCTTGTTAATTATACTGTGTGCTTGATTACTTTTGTGTTTCTATTTTCATTGTTTTTTTTTCTTGAATCCAGATATGTGATGCAGTTGCTGTGGCAGGACTACTGAATGCTACTCTTGTCATTCCTATATTTCATTTAAACAGTGTGTGGCAAGATTGCAGGTGATTAATTATTATCCTTATTATTATTGTTGTTGTTGCTGCTGCTGCTGTTGTTATTGTTACTGATGGACTTTGCATGGCAATTCAAGTTGGAGAGATTGTTATTGTATTCATTGTTGTCTCCATTTTAAGTTTATAGATAAATTTGTGAGATGTAAATGAAATTAGTCATATTCATACTATAGGTTTCGCACAAGTTCTTATAATGTCATATTCAGGTTTCTCTCAGTTATATTGTATCTTGTCCAAGATTGCCACCTTCTGGAGCCCTTCCATTTGACTTAATAGCTTGTTTATGGCTATTGGTTTTCTCATTAATTTGAAAATATACATGCTTTGACAAATTTATTTGGAATTGCCACTATAGTTAGTTGAGGAGTATTTTGGCAATACGTTACGATTCTATGGGCATTTAAGTATATAGTCAAGGACTAGATCTTGGTACTAGTCCATAATGATCAAAGTCCAGAGCCTATTAATGAAACAAACTCAATAAATCAACAACTGGTACCATAGAGAATTTTGGCCTTCCCTCTCCTAGCAACTTAAGTTGTGATCTATCAGGTTTCAGTTGTTCGAGATTTTTCAAAAGATATTAAGTTATTGGTAGGAATTGAAAATATAGACACTTCTCTATACAATGTTGTTTACAATGTGGAAAATATACAGAGTGAGACAAAAATGACCACTCATTTTCCCTCTCTAATTTAGTTTTTTCCCAGCTAAGAGCATTTTTTGTTCAACGGTTCCTCTCTTGTTTGAAGTTATCTGTGCTCAATGACCTGCTGGGTGAGTTGAGCATGTTTAGTTTCAACCGTGATAAAAGCGGAGAAAAAGTAACTCTCAACAAATTAGGAAAAAAATTCATGCTTCTCTTCCTTCCAACACTCGTTTGCATTCTTCTGGTTCTGTCTCTTATTTATGGAAGATCAGTTATTGTGGACTAACATGACATTTCCGTGTCATAAAGTACTCTCTCTTCTATGTAAACATATGAACATGATTGAGGATTCTTGTGCTACAATGCCTGCCACAAGAAGCTATTACCAGTGGAAACTTGATACCAGACATAGACTGAGTTTGCATCCATAACTACAGGTACACCAGTAAAATTGTACCAACCTTTGTGTATCATGGGCTCCATGATGAATGCAGCTTTTTCCCTTGCATTATCAGAGGTTTTTTCATGGTGTGAACCTGTGATCTGGAGGTCGCAATAAGCAATCTTACCATTGCATCAGGGCTTACCCTTAAACTCATTACACATTTTTGCATGTCTCGATTGTTTTCATCATGATATAATCAGTACTTTGTTTAAAAATCACTGAAAAGGAGCTCAAGTTTTCATATTAGAGATATGATATATTCTCAACCAATTAATTGCTGACATAATCGTGTAGTGTCTTCGAGAAACATTTTCATAATTTTTTTCATTGAAATACTTTGCTTCTCTTTAAAATACATGGTTCTTTCATTACTTCATTCTTCTATATTAAATTATACATGATTAATTTTATTTTCATTTATTTGCAAGCTTACCCCTCTCCTTTTTCTATTATCACAGCAAATTTGGAGACATTTTTGATGAAGAATTCTTTATAAGTACACTCAAGAATGATGTTGATGTAGTGCGACAACTCCCAAAAGACATACTTGAGCAGTTTGATAATAACATAAGCAGTATTGTAAACTTGAGAGTAAAAGGTTGGTCTAGTCCAACTTACTATCTTCAGAAGGTGCTGCCAAAGCTGATGCAGATGCGGTATGCAGTTCTAAATTTCTTTTATTGTCAATGCAAGGGCTTGTCTCCTTTGTTAAAGAAACAAGAAAAATTTATGACTAGTTTTATCTGTTAAAGGAAATAAGATTAATCATATGTCAATAATTATAGGCTGTTCCTTAGTACAATGTTAAAAATCTGGGATTTGTAACTCACAAGAATGTAAATACAAGGTCAAGTCTTTAGAGATTTCAACTAATGCAAATATGATAAAGTATGACAGTCACCAAATCATTCTTCCCTGCGGATAACCTTGAAATGATTATAGCTCAGTACTGTCTTCTGTTCATGATGGAGTTATTAATCCCTTGTACTCTCTAGGGCTAGTTCCTTTTTATAGATAAAACTTATCATCAGTATATCATAAAAGATTTTCTCTCTCAATCTGTAACATTTTTGTTAGGCAGAGTAGGCAGCATTTATTTTGTCATTTCATATGATTGACTTGTGTTGATTCTTGGTTGTCAAAAGCAATACTCCTTCCTCTCCCTTGCTCTCAAAGAATATACAAAAAGGACAAGGAAAAACCTTTCTCATAGTCGTGAAAATTTTTCAAAAAAGTGCATGACTTAAATGAAATCAAGAAATTTTTCTGCTCGTGTTATGTTTATTCAGCTAGATTTAGATATTTGCAAGTGAATGCTATTCATTTTAATTTTTATGTGTGGCTTTTTCACAAAATCTTCATTTATGGGGTCATTTGTTGTTAAATAGTTTTTTCATTATGTTGTACAGGGCAGTGCGCATTGCCCCTTTCTCCAACAGACTGGCTCAGGCAGTTCCCCCTGACATCCAAAGGCTAAGATGCTTAGCCAATTTTGGAGCACTGAGATTTTCAGAACCTATAAGAACACTTGCAGACAAAATGGTTGATCGGATGGTTAAGAATAGCTCACAGAGTGGGGGGAAATATGTTTCAGTGCATCTTCGGTTTGAAGTGGTATTTTCCTGATTTCCAGACTTTTAACGTGCTAAATTTGTTGTGTCCATGTTCTACTTCATTTCTAAGTATCAACCTTTTTGCATGGCAGGATATGGTTGCATTTTCATGCTGTGAGTATGATGGTGGAGAGGAAGAGAAACGTGAAATGGATATTGCTCGAGAAAGAAGCTGGAGAGGGAAATTTAGGAGAAGAGGTAGAGTAATAAGGCCAGGAGCAAATCGTGTTGATGGTAAATGCCCTTTAACTCCACTTGAGGTAATCTAACTATTGTTGCTATTCTCCCTCTCATGGTGGGTTTTGATGCAAAATACACTTCTTTGTTACGTACAGTTCAGGCTCATGGAGTGCCATCAACGCTCATAGTAAAATTCCATTTTTTGGAAAATCTAAATCTTGAACTTAGTGAAAATATGCATGGTTCTCTAGAAATAAGTTTGAATATATGCATGGCACTCCAATGCTCTATATTGAGTGTTTCATTAATTTGCATTGTTCTCTTGAAACAAGTTTCATTCGATGAAATCCATCTAGTTCTGATGATGCCGTTTGTGGTGAAGATGATGCTTCACAATAAAGCCTGCTATTAGCGGGAGCTAAATTGCTTGCAGCTCATGCATATACACGCAGTGCATCAAAACAACAAAAGTTATCTTGCCTGAGCTATAATAATGGGACTCTTTATTGTGATGAGTATCAGTCATTTGACTAAGAACTTTTGTTTGTGATTTCACTTCTTTTACTCGTGAAAGGTTTCCATTACAGAGTACTCTGATACATGACTATTATGTGTTGACTTTATTGTATTATATTTTGAATTATGAGCTCTGTGTGAAAACACAAACTAGAATTTTGGTTATATTTCTTCTACTTGAGCAAACATTTGTTTAACATATGCAACATTGATCTCTATGGTTAACTTTGCAGGTAGGAATGATGCTGAGGGGCATGGGTTTTGATAATAGCACGTCAGTATATGTTGCAGCAGGTAACATCTATAAAGCGGAAAAGTATATGGCCCCGCTTAAACAGATGTTTCCACGCCTAGAAACAAAAGATACACTAGCTACTGCTGAAGAACTTGCTCCTTTTAAGGTATCAAAATGGTCACACATGCTATTATTAGTTATTGTCCCAAATTGTACACCTGGCCTAAAAAATTTAAATAAATGAAAAGGTAAAACAGATTATAAGCAAGACCATGTTTGTAACACTAGAGTATGTAATGTAGGGCCATTCATCTAGGTTGGCTGCTCTTGACTACACAGTCTGTCTGCACAGCGAAGTCTTTGTCACTACCCAAGGTGGAAACTTTCCCCACTTTTTGATGGGTCATCGGCGTTATTTATATGGAGGACATGCAAAGACTATCAACCCTGACAAGAGAAAATTGGCGATTGTGTTTGACAAGCCTAGTATCAGGTATAATGCAATTTAATCTTTACTTTTGCTTGTTTTTAGATTGAAAGGTACCCCTTGTGTAACTGAACCTGAAGAAAATGATCTGTACTTCTCTGTTTGATTTACATATAATGATTATACATACAATTGATTTGCATTCATGTTTCAACCTCTCTGTTTCCCTTTTCTCTCATATTAGTCTCTGTTTCTACTTGTTTTCGAATTTACAAATGGAGTGATCCGCCATCTTATTCAGAGTAGTTAAGAATTGGTACTTTAATTTATTCTTGAGGTTGTCCTTGGTGTCTTCTTGTGAATGAAAAGTTCATGCTAACTATAAATTATATAGCTGCTAGATATAAGAATACTTTGCCTTTCGAAAGGTGATATAAAAATTTGTCATTTCTCGATATGGGTAGTTTGTAGAACATTATTAAACAGCAGATGGTTGTTAGCCATTGCTTCTTGCCTGTTGAGTCTTGGCATGCCAAATCCTGGACATAGCAATTTACATGCATGATTTTCATATTTAAACGATTGAACATGTGTACTGCTGTTTTCGTATATAAACGATTGATTTACATACATGGGAAATTCGATATTATACGCTGTACTACTATTTTGAAGTAGGTATATTTCTCTGCATCTCGTTCATCTTTATTGTGGTTGTAAACAACTTCATGCATGATGCTGTTCATGTGGATCATGTCTTAGGAGCTCGTCAACAGCATGACTGAATCTAAATCTCATTGATATGTGAAGCCAAGTTATGGTAGCAGCTCCATTTTCTGCATTTCTTGTCATTCCATATCCAAATTACACAGATAATTGTTGATCCTACGCTGCTAATATGCATATCCAAACTGATCAGTTGTTAGTTTTGGTCATCACATTGATAAAGTTAAACCTGTTTCTGACTAATGATATTTTGCAGATGGGAAGTGTTCCAGCGGCAAATGCGAGATATGCTTCACCATAGTGATGTCAAGGGCTCTGAATCAAGAAAATCCAGTGGATCAATTTACACGTTTCCCATGCCTGATTGCATGTGTAAATCTGCAGAAATAACACATGAAACCAACAATACAACACCACTTAAAATTCAAGCTTTAACCAGATAGTTTCTTGATTATAAATTTGCTTCACGCTCTTCTTTTTTATTTTTTATTTATTTTTTGTGTATCTTCATAATTAACGAGCAGGAAAAAAAAAGAAAGAAAAGTGTTAGATTTAAATTCTTTGATTAGGGTTGGAGGGAGAAACTTTATAGGATTATTCATTGTGTTGGACTGTAATTGGAAATTTAATTCACTGTGAATGATGCGTTAAAGATGTACACCATAATAACCGTGTTCTTACTTTTATAGTAAAGTACTCTCTTTATTTATTTATTTTTTTTCTAGATTCCATACGATAAAAAGCATCTAATCATCCAATTTTACGATGCTTAAATTTTATAAAAAGGTATTTGAAATGGCTGTTGGCCGTAAAAAAATAATGTTTAAACTTTTTTTTTTATTTAGTAGGCCGATTTTTTATTTTTTTTATAAATTGTATTTTTAAATCTATTTCTAGAAGAATACCTATTTATATGTAAAAGCAGTCAAAAACTCTAAAAAATTAAAGTCAAACTTAAGATTATATGTTAATGAAAAGCAGTTTTTAGTATCTAATTAAAACTAAGAGTGTCTTAATAATGCTTCTAAATTTTTTTCTATTATATTATTAAAAAAATTCAAATTTTTATTTTAATTTATTTTAAAAATTGGGTGTATTCCAATAAATACTTTTATTTCACCCTCTAATATAAAATTTTACTTAGCTCATACCATTAGCAAGCAAGTTAGGAGCTGCCCTACTCTAACAAGTAAGCAAATAAACGACTTTTCCTAAGCCTGCCTATGTTTACCTTTAAAATTAATATAAATCTTTTTTTTTTATTGAAAAGAAAGAAAAATAATAATAAAATATTGATAAAAAACTTTTTATTGTTCTTAACTCGAGGAGAGAGAATATTACTCTTAAAAATTATAAGTAAAGACTTTAATTTTAAAAGATTGTTAGATAATATAAAACTCGCTGTCGTGAATTAATATTTAAATAACAGGGGAAATTACAAAAAAATAAAATACCAAGGAGCCAATGAGAGTGATTTTGCCAATTTAGCACAAACACAACTTCAATGGACGCAAAAGTGGGATACATGTTTTCTTTTCATGCTTAGTGGGAGTTGAATATGTTGGTGGAGAATCTTACAAAATTTCAAAAGAAGCTGAGCTAGTGAACTCTATGAGTTTGATGAGGATAAGTTCTCCATTCCTACTACCCACTTGTACATTTGAACTGACATTCCAATAGTTCAGCTTCTGTTTTTTTCTTTTTTTGGCCATTTTTGTAGTGCATTTGCACCATTACGCTTCACATTTAGAATTATTAAATTATCATCTTTTTAATCTCACTTGATAATCCAGTTGAAACATAATCTTTTTTTTCTTTGAAAATCCAAGAGCTCAGTTTTTATTACTGATATTGAGGGATCAAATGATGGTTAAAGTTAAATTAGCAATACAGACTAAATTTTTTAGAGTCAAACATTACTAAATATGTATTTAGTAGTGATAGAAGAGTTTTAATTGTAACTAAATTTTAAATAGTAAAATAGGCAATAATACATATAGTTTACAAGGAAAAAAAAAATGATGTTTTAATAAAGTGATGTGAGTTATTAAGATTAACTTCGATGCTTCAATCGACGCAAACACCAGGATACTTCATAAATTCAAATCCTTTTCAG
The DNA here is from genome assembly GCA_949630135.1 of Balakata baccata. NCBI lineage: Eukaryota > Viridiplantae > Streptophyta > Magnoliopsida > Malpighiales > Euphorbiaceae > Balakata > Balakata baccata. The sequence goes on along the minus strand of CATIWF010078524.1, from coordinate 6,633 downwards.
TGAGATCGGATTTATCCTCATATTCTATTTCCGAACAAACTAAACTTAAGCTGAAGCAGACATGTTTAAATTTGTTTATTTAAAGAAAAATTTTAGATATAAAACACTCTTTGTATTTATATCGTTCTTTTACTTAACCTTTAACATATTTTTTTTAACTCTTTAAATTCAATTTTTAATTTATATAATCTTTTTAAATTTTAAAAATATATAACTTTTGGGTCATGAACATAACAATAATACTCAACATGATAATAAATTAAAATAACATAGTAATTTAATAAGCAAATTGAATAAAAAAAAAATTTAATGGACGAAACGACAAAATGAAGATAAATGCAAGCGACCCAATATAACTTAACAAAAAAAAAAAAAAAGCAAAGCAAATAGACACCCATAGCCAAATTTATTAAGAGATGTATCCACGTCACATCAAAATATCTCAAAGCAATATTTTGATTGACACCACAAGATAACGTTAGATTTGGGAATATATTTATGCATTCCATAAATCGTCTAATTATTTGTATTCCCTACTTTCTTTTTGGGTCATTATTATTATTATTATTATTATTATTATTATTATTATTATTATATCCACTCCAAGTGTATTAGATAAAAAAGCCACACATGGACAGCTCCCCTGAGTTTCCTTCTTATTGGTGAAAGAACCTTTGCTCCGCATTTAGTCATAAGGAAACAACAATAAAAAGGAAAAAGAATAAAAAAAATTACTTTTTATATATTATTGTGTCTATTTTTTTTAACTTTTAAGTAATATATTTTTTATTTTTTATGTGGGCTTCTTAGATATTAAAAAGTAGAATATATGTCATTTAAAGAATAGAAAAGATAATAGGTAAAGTAATAAAGAAAAAGTTTATAGTATTTTCAGTAAAAAAAAAAAAAAAAATTTGTATATTTTAGCGTTGTATTTGAAAGTGACTTTCGAAAAAAAATTATTTTTTATTGTTTTTAATTTTAAAATTTATTTTAAAAGAAACACGTAAGTTGATTTTTTTTTTTCTAAAAATATATTTGAAAAAACAGTCTATTAAAATTAAAAATAATTAATTAAGTAAATAAAATAATTCTAAATCTGTTTTTGTCTCTCACAACAATCTCAACTATCCCAAAATTTAATTCCAAAATTAAATCATTTTTTAAGGTAACTATTATTTAGCATAAATTTATAAAATGAAAAAAAATTAATATTTATTCATTCAGATTTAATCTATTGTAACACAGTATATTTTGATATCTAAAAATTATACAATCCATCTCTTTTATTTTATCTTTGTTAAATTATATAATAATTCTATTAAATTTTAGGATATTTACAGTTAAACTATAGGGAAAATTCTTTTTTGAAAATTTCTCCTACCAACCAAATAATTAAAAAATGAGTGTTGTATAGAAAAAAATTTTAAATAAATCAAATTTATTAGACCAATTCAATCACGTAATAATATATATTTAATTATTTTAATTTTATCTTTAGAATTTCTCGTTCAATAGATAACGAAAAAAGCATTCCCCCGCCATGAAATTGGGACGTTTGGTTTGGGCTTTATAAGGGAAGACAGCAAGTCTTGGACATCAATGGATGCCAATTTTTATCCATCTATTCGGCTATTCATTCACTTTGTTTTATATTCAATTTAACATGTTATTTATAGATTAATTTAATTATATAATGATATATATTTAATTATTTTATATTTATTTGTTGATATAAATATAATATATATACATGTTACTTTATAATTATAATAGATAACGTGATAAATTAAGTCTCTTCAATACGATTCCTATTACTAATAATTATTTTTAGGCATAAAACATGTGCAAACTTTTGTAATTGTCTATTTTCATTATTTTGTTCAATTGATTGAATTTTTTATCCAAATTAACTTTTGTAATTGTCTATTTTCATTATTTTGTTCAATTGATTGAATTTTTTATCCAAATTATTCTTTATATTTTATTTTTAGTCTATTTTACCATCTAAAAATTTAAAAATGAGACATCTACCCACTATATAATGATGTAATATGCTGAAAAAATGTATGAATGGGTGAAATATTTACACTAATCAAGTAATATATTACAAGCAAATTTGATTTTTTAGAAAATAAAGTGAAACAAAAACAAAATATAAAAGACAGTTTAATAAAAAACCGATCAAAATGAAAAAAATGGACAATTGCAAAGCCACTAGACATGTGCTTTGCCTTATTTATTTTCAAACCATACACCACCGAGCATCAAATTCAACCAGTATATAGTTGTTTCAGTCAGGCCTATTGAAATTCAAAGATAAAAAAAAAAAAGTAAAATTAAATCAGTTCCTGACTGAATGTATAAACTGTAAACTAAAATTAGCGAAATCAACGAATAATTCATATTATAATTAAAATCGAATAATTGATATTATAATTGACAATCAACAACAGTAAGATATCCAAGTATCAATTCATGAAAGTGAAATCCAAATAAGACTCCACATTGAGTCAAGATTTTGTGTATTATTGTGAGATTCTCTTCGTGGCGCACGTTACCCAACAGTATGTCAATCCCAAATAACCATTTGGATTTTATTACTTGTCTCGTTACTTTTTTCCTTTTCAAAATTATTGATGTTGGCCGTCCATATATAAGCTCACAGTAAAATATTTTTATAAAAATTTTAAAATATCTATATATTTAATATTTAAATTCAAAATATATAATTAAATTAGAAAAATTTCGTATCGGCTAATCCGTCCTTTTTAAATTTTATTACTTGTATTCAGGGGTGTACATAGAGAGTCAATACCTTAATTTAAGAGCTCAAAAATTTATATATTATATTTATAATATCTTTAGCATAGCAAATCTTTAAAAAAAATATATTTATAAATATACATATTATTATATATATTTTTAAAAAATGACAATCAAATTAAACTAAACCATATATTTTGATTAAAAAAGTTACTGAATCAAATTGAAATATTCAGTTTGACTAGATGAAAAAGGACAATTTTAAAAGTAAAAAAATCATAAAAAAATTAAATAAAACCCAATTAAAATTTGAATTCTGTTTTGTAAAAACTCTATTTCAACCAAATCCAAATTACACACAACAAGTTAATAACATTTCATTTTTTTCAGAATTCACAATTAGACCTGGCAATCGAATTAGGTAATCTGTTCAAGTTCGAATCACTTTCAGATTTTTATATTCGAGTCTTTTCTTATTGGATCATTTTTAATTTTAAGTCCAATTATAAATTATTAATTGACTTTTGTAATTATAATAGCTAATTTCAATTATTTGCACGTGAGGAATATATTTGATAATTTTGATATCAGGAATATCCCAAGTTGTTTAATTCATTTTTGTAGACAAGATATATCTAATTCAGTAGAAATTTGTTCTCTAATTTCATTTATTTGCATATAAGTTATATATTCTTATGGGAAAATATATATCAAATATCTAATTCACTAAAATCAAGGCTAATTTCATATATAATCACTGAATTTTGTTTTTATTGTAATGAAATCATATAATTTTTATTCATCTCAAAAATTTATTTTATTTTTACTAAATTCACTTTCGATCAATTGTCAGATATAGATAACTAGAAAACTTATGCATCAATTGATATGTTATTAAAATCTGGTATGACAACTGACGTATTATTAAAAACTATCATAAAGTAATTTTACCGAAAAGAAAATTTAGTAATTTTTTTATAAAAAAATTATAATTTTAATATAATATGAGCAAATTTTAGTGTATATATATATATATATATATTTATTTATTTTTATGGTGGGAAAAAAAGATGAAATCAGAAAAAGCCCCATCACGAATTGATACAACTTTTTGATAATAGTGACGGAACAGCATGGGGTAGTGGAGGTGGCGGTGTGCCACTTGTGAGGCCAACAATGCATAAATACTAGATAGAGCTGAAGTCTTTATCTGCAAAACTTAGAGAGGAATTTTCGCATAATACCGTATTTTTGCTTTCATTTATAAATTTATTTCCATTTTTATCTTTTCATTCAAACAGAAAAAAATGTTTTTTTACCAATTTTGGATAAGCATACTTTGACCAAAGGAAAAAAGTCGATTCCAAGCATTCAGCAATTACAAGGCCCATCTCTGAAAATGGATGATTAAGACGCTCCTTAAGCAAGCATTCGGCGATTCATTACCAAACACGATGAATAGCAATTGTTGATGAAGATTTATCTGGTATTTGGTATTACCGTTAAGGTTTTTAAAAGTAAATTTTGAATTTTTTTATTTAATTAACTGATTTTTTAAATTTTTTATGAACTATTTTTTTTCAAATTTATTTTTAAAAAATATATATATATTTATCTACTTCTACCAAAATAATTTTTAAATTTCAAATATAATTAAAAATATAATTTTTTTTCAAAAAATATTTTTCCAAACGCATTGTAAAACAATGCCTTGGAATAAGTTTCTTACTCTATCATCAATCACAATTCTAGTTGGGAGCCAATTGAGGAAATGGGCTCCCTACATATGAAGCATGAGATTAATTGCAAACTAGAGTTTCAAATGATGGAAAAAAGAGAATTAAATCAGAAGAGGAGAATATCAATATCCCTGAGAGTAGCAAGCTGTAGTCACTCTTTCTTTCTTTTTATTATTAATTTTATGTGCTTGTGTTGTTAAAATAGCTAGTATTATAGTTTTGTTCTTCGGAAATTTCTAATATTGTTATTTAATTTTTTTTCTTTTTTATTCTTCTCTTTTTTTTTTTAAATCATCTATGTATTATGAATATATATTCAAGATGATTTCAAGGTTTTTCATGGAATTCTTAAAGTATACTTAAAATATTCTTAGGAAATTTTTTCTAGAGAATTTTTAAATATATCCAATATATTTCCAAAACATTTTTAAAGATATATCCAAGGTATTTAAAAGGATATACCCAATGCTCAATATTGAATTGAATGCTATTAGTTTGAAAATTTATGATGTTTTGAATTTAGATTTAATTCTTCTTCTTTTTTAATGATTCAAAATTTTTTTTCTTTTGTTTTTTTAATGAAAAATGAACGAATGTATACTAAAAGTATTCTAAAGATATATAATCTGAGCAATCAGTCAATTAACAATGAATTAGATATTATTAGTTTGAGAATTTGTGATGATTTAAATTTGATTTCAAATATATTATTCTTCTTCTTATTTTTTGGTGAAAATTGAACGAAAGCATGTCTAAAGTATTCTAAAGATATAATGTATGGATACTGTTGGGGTGAGTTTCAGTTTTAGGTAATGTTGTAATTATTTTACACGTGTTTAGGTACTAATGAAAAAACTTTAACCTTTCGTATTTTTGTAAATATTTTACCATTTTTCCATTTTTGTAAAATTTCCAAAATTAGATCTCCAAGTTCTTGGTTGGATTCTTACAAAAATTTGAATTCAAATTCAGTTCAAAATATGATAAAATTGAAACGAGATCAATCTTAGATCGATTTGAATTTAAAAATTACTTAAATTTAGCATTCAATTGATGATCCATCTTATTAACTCAATCCAAAATCTGAAAGTGATATGAATTGAACTTGATTAATCAAGTCTAATTGACTGGTTAATTTCATTTATATTTATTGAACTTTGCTTTTAGTTAACTATATTTTCATTTCACTAAAATCACTTTCAGTCACTTTTCATATATGTGTAAATCGAAAAGTTGATATGGCAATTGACATATATCACCGAAAATCTGATGTGTCATTAGAAATATGATGTAATAACTGACATGTTACTAGAAAGTAGCAATAAGCAATTTTAGTGAAATGAAAACATAATTAAATAATTTTTTGGAACGAAAAAAAGTTACATGAGTTTATTGCAATAAAACAAGTTAGGTCTAGCAAAAATTAATATAAATGATATTGTTTCTATCTTTTTTGGTTCATTAAGAAATTCAATAGGCTATAGATTATACATTATAAGTAGTTATCCTATGGACACACTGTAAAAATTTTAAACTCTTACCATTAATATTAGTGAATTATCGTGAATAGATTCAAACTCAAGATATTTCTTTTAGAAAGCATTGTAATTTTTAATACATACTGCTAATAGTTTTTTGATATTCCTTTTTGCATAATTGATATTGCTATTTAGTAGTGGAGTGTCACTCCCACAAGTTTGGGCATAGCTGTTATGAGAGTGAGGAGTGACACAAGAAGGTATATGAGAGGGATATGATGTTTATATAAGGGTTTATTTGAGGTTTACGCAATGTTTTTGGCTAAAGTTGACTTAAGTTTGGAATCTAGGGGCAAAAAGGAATAGAAACTGTAAAGAAACGAGAATGAAGATAAATTGATTATTTCATTGATAGTAGAAAACCTTATATATACAACTCTATGAATATAAAATAGGAAACAAATATATAAAGAAAAGGAAACAAGACAAACTAGGAAATAAATCTCTATATATCCCTAATTACATAAATCAAACTAAATAAGAATATTATTAAAATATCTTCCAATATCTCACAACACTCCCCCTCAAGTTGAAGCATAGATATTAATCATGTTCAACTTGTTACAGATGTAAAAAACAAAGAGCTCCAA